>JAHWFP010205849.1:0-74554 GCA_023313725.1 Lithobius niger | reverse complement strand
GCATCCATACTTGACCACTTTAAAAAATAATTTAACGTTGGAATTAAGCCTCAATCCCCCCCCCCCACGCAATAACTATGGTTTACGAATGGCACATACCAGTAGAGGCAAAATACTAGTATGACGGACTGGCCATGAAAACCATTGTATTCTATTGTTATTGATGCCAGGGCTACCCAAGCAGACCTACTACAATACCGGGTCTGCCTTCAACGAAAACCTTTTCGAAGTAGACGATTCCTACCTACAAGGGGCTGTAGTCATCGTGAATGAAAATTTTTTTTTTTTACCTGTCGGTCGTACTGCCATGCAGAGGCAGTCCGAATGGAGAAATGTTTTTCGCTTTAGTGCGACTACAGTATGGCTTCTACATTTAAAAAAAAATATTTTTAATTCTGTGACAACCCTCCTTTAAGTTTGCAGAGTTAAAAATCTCATTTCACATGTCAAGAAAAAAAACCGTCCACACTGCTATAACAGGAAAACAGCGTTGAAAACGATTCATTATCTGCAGGATATTCTAGAAAATAAATGTCACACAAGTGAAATGAAGCGTGAAATAAACCTTAGATTTTCAAAAACACAAAATGGGCCATGACATTTCAGGCATTTCACATCGAGAAAAACAGGAAAGCAAAGCAATTAGATTTATTTAAAACTGAGCTAAATGGGTTTCGCACATACGTCATTTCACGTGAAGAACACATGCTTTCGCCGTGTCTCGAGGCCAACTTGCGTCAATCATATGTCAATAATGCATCCTTTTCCTGCATACGAAAGTACCTGTATTTCCCGACTGCAGCTGTTACAGCACCGTTAAAACAGAGGTAAGTTTCGGTCCGGAATAATTTTGTGCGAATTGATACTTTGAACCAATGCCCACGGCATGTTGAAGTCACAATTCGCACTATTTTGTTCCCGACCAAACTTATCTCCCATTAACGAGCTCAGACTTCTCTGGATTAGGTACGTTTAGGTAGGTTTAAAGGATTTTTTAGTCTTAAAAATACGACAAACATTTTCCGGCCCTTGTATACTTCATTTTTTAGGTTTTAATACACGATTCGTTTAGAATTGTGTATTTTCCTTTAAAATAGATTTTAAAAGCTCCCGCAGTTGTCAACTACTAGCCTTATGATGCTAAGTCAAATTTCGGAGCGGTTACCCCGAAAAGCTCGGCCACGGCAGTGGGTTAGTACGGGATCCTATCTGATGTTTCGCACTGGTGCTGATTTTGGAAACGAAATTGGGAACTGCTTTCCAGACAGGTATACATTTCGCGGATATTTCCGCTGAACGAAATCATTGTGAGGGGTACTTGAGTATAAGCTAAGCTAGTGGCTAGTCAGTAAGTTGACGATGCAGACGGCCTCATCCAAATCATTTACCGAAAGGTAACTTCCTAGTCGAGGTTTAAAATTAACGTTTTGGTACTGTCAGATTCTCGTTCAGTGGTAGAGAGGTGCATGTCGTCTAAATGTAAAGCTCGTCAGCACTTCGTTCAAATGTTAATGTAAAATGTTGATGTCAAATTAATAATTATGTTGATGTCAAAAAAATAGTGTATAGTGATATTTTGGTCGTCTCCTCCGCCCCCCCCCCCCCCGGAAAATTACGTCGTATTTTTATTAAGCGTTTTCCATAATCTACAATTTCGGAACTGGGTCAAATTAAGAAAGCCTTTGACTTGCTAGAGGTCAAAGCCTTTTTTAGTTCGATACCAGTTCAGATTTGTAGATAAAGACATGCGTAAAGGCGAATTGGTCTGAGACTTCGAAACTCTAGCCGATGACAAAATTTGAATGATCGGGCCAAGGGTCTAAAAGATACGAATTTGGTGGAAACACTTGCCCAGGAACCGCGTTTTGTCAGGTTGGCAGCCAACCTGACATGTTTTTTAGTGTTAGAGGAGGCTTCGTAACTAGTGGCTAAGCATGCAGCCGACATTGTTTAGTTTAGGAAATAATGTGGGGGTGAGAAATCGCCCCCCACGTTTAAAACCAACTGCCGAATCCATCTTGCGGTTCGGCAGTTGGTTTTATATCCGTTATCACGAATGACCTTGACCTAATTAAAGCACTTTGAAAAATTAACCAGCACCTGCAACAACATTATTTTACAGCAACCAGCAAGATCATTACAGTGGGTTACAGGTCGTACAGATACTTTTTCCCTGATTTGAAATGAGATAAAAATTTATGGAGTAAAAATCCAATCTTGAAATTGGCTTTCCCCAACAGCAAAATGAAATACACTTGAACGCATAAAGAAACCACACCACAGTACCATTAACAAATTTACGACATCATTTACGGATTTTAATACCGGATCAAATTCTATGTCAGTCTTCAGCTCGTGTCAACTTTACAACAAATATTCAGCCCTCCTTGATGACTCATGAATCATACGGCCAAAAAAAAGTACCTTGTATTACGGGAGTTTATCACCCAAAAACAACATGCGGGCGGGCGGCTTTTATTTTTATTTTTTATACCAAAATCTAGCTTGCACAGGTGAGAAAAACAATTGTGCTAGATTGACATTAAATTTTATCTAGGCCTACATTCTTTTTTTTTCTGAATGGCTCTTTTAAGAAACTTGGAACTTTACACAATGGATAGATATTTCTGTTTATCGTTCGTAGATCTTGTGAACCCTGTTTGTTTTGAAAGGGAATACAAAAAATTAACGCGCACGATTTTTGGAGATGCGGGCGCTCCTGTAAAACAAGATTTTTTTTTTTTGCCATATCTCAAGAAAATACGAAACTGCATAGAAGACAAAAAAATAATACATTCTAACAAGCAAGCGAGAAGTTTCTGGTTTATATCACTGAAAATACCACTGGCTCCATCTATTGAATTCTAATCGAAACATACAAAACGAACTGAATGCTGTGGGCAACAATTTCTATCACTGAACATAGAGCGCCATCTATTGAGAGAATTGTAATACACTTAACTAACTGAATGCTGTGAGCCACTGAACATAGAGCGTTATCTATTGGAATCAAATCAAACGAAAAATTAATAAAGGCTGAATTTGCATCCAACTCAGGTAGACACTTTTTACCAAGTGCTGAATCAAAAGTAAATAAGCCTCCTACACACAGACAGTGTTAGTGTCTTTTCTGGTTCAGTAGAGCGCCACAGCCTTACCGTTGTTGAATTTCGTCCAAGGGATTCTTAAGAATTTCAATGATTTCTGGGATGTTTTGGAGGAACGAGTTCCATTCTGCAAAGTTCATTTCACATTGGGTTATCGAAATCATGTTCCAATCGAAAGTGTAGAACACGAGTCGAGTAGCGTTGCGGTTAAATTTTATCCTCAGTCTTTTATTTTCTCCAAGACGCACTGCATGAAACATAGAATCGAGAGCATTAACCAACATCTTATTGAAATAATGGATTAAAACAGCTTTCGTTGAATGACTTAGGAACAATTCAATCACATTTTGAATCTGTTCAATAGCACCCAAGGCCGCATTTTTATCGTCGCTGCCAAAATGAGCTTTGTTGGCCCTACGTTTCAAAATTTCTTGATTTAGATCGCCGTGATGTTTTAACAAGACTTCCCACTCGTGAGCTTTCAAATCAATTTGGGACAGGCCCGACGTGAAGTTGACTACAGCATTTTCTCCGAAGGAAGCGACTTGAACGGTGGCATGAGGGCCCAGGGCGAAAACATTATTGTCACTCATATTGGTTACTTGCAGTCTTTAATAATAAGAGGTATTAATTTTACTTTTGTTTTTTTTTATGCTCTTATCCTTCAATTTTGCAATGTACCTCTAACAAATGGTGCCCAGTCGGAATGACTCCTGAATTGGAGACCAAAATTGTGTTCCCAATTTGCAGTTCTATTGGCATCCTGTCGAAGCTGACCACGGTGGCTGCCTCACCAGCAATTTTTTGAATGGTCTTAACCGAATTAGCTCCGACCTGCAAACTCACTTGGAATTGAATATTGATTCGTGAGGCAAGGGCTATTACTTTAGTTATCCGACCGACTTCGGAAACCATGATGTACTGTTGGCCATTTTCTGACAAACATTTAAAATTATCTCTCGTTTCTAAATTCGAACAAACACAGTAGACGCGCCTGAGAACTCGTAATTCCCTCCTAATCCAATTTACTTGTCTGTCTACGTATTTCTTGGTCGCTGCATCGCCGTCACTGGATGGCTGACCCAAATTTACTAATTTCTTGTCAGCCAAACTTAAATTTCCATCGAAATCTTTACTCAAACGTATTTCAGATTTCAGGTAGCCTAGAGTGACTGCTTCGTTTTGACTGGTGGGAGCCCCCAAATCAACTATTCTGTTTCCAGCTAAACTCAAATTGCCTTCTACAGTTTTGGAGAAACCAAATGCGTTTTTAACGAATGTGACGGTAGCAACATCTGAGTCAGAAATAGGAGGGACTAGGTTGGTAATTCTCTTCTGCCTGGCATTAAAATCAGTGTCTGGTCCGCTCAAGAAATCTCCATTATGCGATGCCGTTTTGATCTGTTTTGCAGAGCTACCAAATTTATCGACGGACCTCATATTTTTTTCTTCAAATTATGAATAATTTGAAAAAAGTTTTCACCTGGAACAAACGTTGAATTACGCACAAGCAATACTGGCCACACAGTACCTCTCTAGAATCTTGGATACGTCAGTGGTTGGATAGGAAGTTACCACCGAGATATCTTTTGATCTCTAGAGGAGCTTTTAAACCAAAAGAATCGAAATAAAAACAGCAGCTGGGCCCTCGAATGAAATAACACACCCAGTGGCTTCCTGGAGCTGTGGAGTCTTGTAAATTGACTATGCCACTCTCTCCATTCCGCCGCAGACGTTGAGGAAGGAGGTCTTTGCTGAACGTCCCTCTGTAATCGGTAACGCCTAATTTTTCGGCATATCTGTTTAAATCTACGTTAGTCTGAGCCCTGTTTAATGGGACACCTGCTTGAGATAAAAACCTCGTCCAGGATTTTGGTTTTTGGTAGTTTTTCTTTTTTGTGACGTCTTTTTTTTAAGTTTTTTAAGTCCAGCTCCCTTCTTTTTATATATGGCGAGCGCCTCCATGGCGGCGTTATGCCGTTTCAATTCTTGCAGCTGCCTGGCGTTATTCCTGGCCGAGTTGACGGATCTGGAGATTCCAGATGCTGCTCCAGCTAAACCACCGAAGGCGCTCAACCCCGCCAGGGCGGGTAGAAGAGGAATTATGCCGCCAGTTTGATTACGAGAAAGTTTCAAGCTCAGTCCACGACCTGCCTTGCGAGCCTTCAATACTTTACCGTGTTGTGTTTTAGTGAGTGGAAGCATCACGTTCCCTCTCTTTAGCTGAGAATTGGAAAGGCGGAAAGAAGGAACTTTGCCAGCTTTGACGTGTTTTAGCATTTTTTTGCTTTTGATGGGGAGTCAAAGAGACTGCTACGTTTTTGTACATGATTTTTCCTCTTTATGAAAAAAAAAAAAAAAATAAAATATCATACCAAAA
The DNA here is from genome assembly GCA_023313725.1 of Lithobius niger. Lineage (NCBI taxonomy): Eukaryota > Metazoa > Arthropoda > Chilopoda > Lithobiomorpha > Lithobiidae > Lithobius > Lithobius niger. The sequence goes on along the minus strand of JAHWFP010205849.1, from coordinate 69,067 downwards.
CCTCGACTTTACTCCTGTCCAATTTCAAATACATTATTCTGTCACTAATAACCAAAGCTAAAGCTATCGTGTTTTAAGGGACGGCGGTTTTTAACTTGCAAATCTATAACTGACGATGACAATCTTTCAGACTGCTTTGAAACGTCCAGTGCAACCAAAGGATAATTCTTCGAGAACATATTGACTTCATAAGCTGGTCCAGACGATCCTGACCCCAACCCGTAGTACTGCTTCCTAAAATCTACGATCATTTGATACAAGTTAGAAATGTTACCTTGCGGAAAATTTAAATTTAAATTGAGAAAAGGGTAACGTTCGGAATTCAGCGTTACGTGGACGTCTGTAAAGTTACAGTGATCGAAGACTGCCGGATTTTTTTTCGCATCGTTGTCTGTAGCAGTTTGAAAACCTATTACTATCCACCTCGGGCGTTGCACAGAACTGGTGGTGATCAATCTCCAAGCGTGGCTTGTCGAGGTGGGAAGGTCTAACTGGTCAGCGTACCAGTGTCTGAATGCGAGGGGGACGCTGATGCCAGAATCCACCATGGCGTACAGTTTGTTTTTTTGACCATCGGAGGGAGTCACGTGCGGGAGGAACAAAGTTATTTGTTCTAAGACTATCTTGCCGGCATCAACCCCCGACGCTCTGAATATAGCAATATCATCCGACGATCGAATAAGCACCAGCGTTTGTTGACAAGCATATAACATTTTCGTATAGTCTTCGCAAAAGCCTAATAAGTGGGACAATGGCACGGCGAAAGAAAAACTGCCTTTCGGGTTGCGGGCAAAGAGCACGTCTCTTTTGTGTTTCAGAATCAAATTCGTAGTATCGTCTGTTGAAGATGCATTATGGGAGTCCAAAATCCATCCTCTATTGGTCAATTCTGCCTGCTGCTCCAGAGAGTAACTTACTAAGCTTTAATGGTGCTTGCAAAACCGGGCATATTTAATTGGTCGACTGTCTTGTCGCCTATTTTATATTGTATCATGCTAAATAAATATGCGGTGGCGTTATTCACCAAAGCAATTTTATCTGTCACGGCGTATGCAAACTGTCCGAACTCTTGACAATAACCCCTTTCACGTGAATGTAGCTTTTGTGCGGGTGGGTGAATAAATCTTGGTTCTGAACCGTAATTCTGATTTCGCTGTTGGGAGTATTCACGTTCGTACCCACTATTGGCCCGTACTCATGATAATTGTAACTGACAACTGATTCGTCCAATATGAATGGTTCTGTAAGGTTCAGATATTCCTCATTGCTATCCATCTTTAGGCACTGATGAGACTGTCTATGAATTTGACGTTTTCAGGACTCAGAAATTGTCGCCTTTTAGCTCTGAAAGTCTCGTTGTTCCCCCTTTCGCTCGTGGCAATGTTTCTCTCTTATAAGAGCCTCCAAATTGGTTGTGGACGATTGGTTCTTTAGCTAAAGGTAGACTGGGAACAGTCGGTTTAATAATATTCTTATTAAATTTCAACATTTTAGGTTTTTTTATTTTTTTCGTAATTGTAGTCTTGTCGTTAAAGTCTCACCTCTCAAATTAACAGGCCTGTTGGCCTGGTCGGTCAACCAAATTCTAAAAGAGTAAACCACGTTTTTAGTAACGGGCAGATATATCAGATTGTGAGGCGAAGAAACCACTTTATATCCCGGGAAGACGTTGGGGAAAAACGAGTAGAGAGTCGGTTGCGATGATCCGTTCACGTAAGAACCCGAAACCAAATCGCAATGTACCAGTATGCTATTTACATTTATTATGTTGACAGTGTTTGGTCCGATGTATTCCCCAAATTCGTAAGTCTTAGCTTTGAAACCCAAAATCTTTCCGATACTGGACGGTTCAGAAAAATCAACCTTATATCTCCTGTCAGTAATAGTTAGTTCACACTTTAGAGTGTTTACGTTGCCATTTAATAGAACGTAGGAAACGTTATTAGTCTCGTCCCAATGCTTGCTCTTTTTGAATTTTCTGTAAATGATGTTTATAATTTCGTCGAATTCATAACAACCTTCTGAGACGACAATTTTAATCCAGGTGTTACCACTGTCCGTGCTGTAAGTGAAAGAGACGGTCACGTCCTCTATAACGTTAGGAATGGAGTTGTAAGTTTCCAGATTTACTAGAGCCAATTCGTGAGCACCTTCCAATATCAACGGGGTAGGAAAACTGGTCACAAAGTCAGAGGAAAGTATGATCGACATATTTTTAGTTTAATACATTAGTTAACATCTACCAAATTCACCGATCAGTTTTTGGTACTCTCCATCGGACAGCAATGCTTTGTTCCGCATTTCTGTGAAAATGTGCACGAATTCTTCGTCCAGAGAATTATTGCCAGCATCTGTAGAGGCTCTGAGGAGCTTCAGTGTTTCGTACAAGTCATTCTGATCTCTATAGAACCGGTATCCTTTCCCTACAACCTCGGCAGGTCTGCCCCAAACAGGTTTTATAAAAGTTGTGTACTTGAAACTGGCGCTGGACTTTAGTCTTTTCGTACTGTCGTCGTTGTTGTGATATATGGCTTTACTCCTCTTCAGAATATCGTGGTAGTTCAAAAGGCTAGCATCTCCATCTGGTGGCTTCAAAGGGTTTTTTAACATAGCCAACTGCCACAAATCGTCCGTCCCTCTTTACCTTTTTCCTCCCATGATCAAGTCGTCGTCTTGAAATTGTACCTCCATTGCACGGGTAGCTGCGAGCACTGGGGCGTCAGATTCGATAGGCGTCCTGGTCCCAGTGTACATCTCTGGCTTCGTACAGACCCGGGTTCGATCCTGGCGATGGGAAGTGTATATGTACGGGTTTTTCTCCGGTTGTTTCCCGCCCGTTGCACGAGGGTTTCCTCCGGGTACTCCGGTTTCCTCCCTCATGCGGCAAAAAACAACTGTAATAATGGTGGTACTTCTTCCACTTAACATCTGCCGCTGGGGAATTTGGGTGGGTGGATGCCTCGAGCATCGTCTCTATATATTATTATATTATTATTATTATTGCACCAATCATGTAATGTTTAGTCTCCGGGTTGTATCGAATGCCAAAAGTGGGGTCGGTCAGAGTCTCTCGAGTGGCAAACATGCTTAGATACTTGGTAGCTAGCAGACCGAGTCTGACTGCGGAATCGCAGAGTAAAGAGGCCTCTTCCATTTGTCTCCTACGAGCCCCTGGCGTGAGGGCAAGTGACATGTCGGAGGGCGCGTCAGGTAATGCACCCATGGAACTGCAGAGGCGTCTTCTGGCACTCGCGTGAAACTGTATCTCGCCGTCGTCACTGTCTATATTCTCGTCTTCAGTATCAACGCGACCCGTTGCCGCTTCCAAAGCTTTCTGAATATGCTCTAAGCGTTTCCCGTGATATTTTTCTTGTTTCTTTTGTCCAGCCTCTAGAGCAAACAGTTCTTTGATTTGTCGTTGACGCTGAGTCGAAGCCTCGCTTCCCTGCAGCATCTGCATTTTAGTCTGGTCCACTATAGGATCAACTATTGGTTTGAATATCTTTTGCAAATGTTCAGATTCTGTCTGCTTTTCCAGTTTTATATTTTGACATTTTTGTTTCAAACCCGATTTTTGAGCCTCGTACTGATCGACCTCTTTCTGGGGTTTGCTTATCTTATTTTTAGTTTTAGTAGACATGACGGTTTAGTAATTTATAAAATAACGTTTAGATTTCTATTTATGACCCCAATTTTGAACAGATTTATTTCAACTTTTCCTTGGTCTCAACTTTGATTTGGTTGGATTTCTCATTTGCATGTATTTGTTCCAACGGAGGGGCTGATTAAGGTACTGGATTCGTAAAAATGTTTTTTTTTGGCTCATTTTCTCGAAATTTTTGTTATGAGACAAGTTTACGCGAGGAAATAACTATCTACAAGACAATTCGCGGACGTATTTTCTTGGACACGAGTTCCTGGCACAACAACTGAAAAGCGTACGGTACTTTTACGCTCACGATCGAACCTCTACGGCACACACTGCATTTTCAGAGCCTCGTACTGATCGACCTCTTTCTGGGGTTTGCTTCTCTTATTTTTAGTTTTATAAGGGTTTAGTAATTTATGAAATAGTGTTTAGGTCAACAAACGTTAATGTCAACAAAAACCTAGACGTACGTTTATGTCAACAAAAACCTTCGGCAGACACGTCGTTGTTAGTCGAGCATTCTTCTATACCTTCGATCCAAGGGTTTAGTTTTATCGATGAGTAGGAATCCGTACGGAACAGAGTTCCAAACCTCACCACACATGCAACGAAACTCGTCGAAAATCATGTCACTACTAACCTGGTTATTAAAGACATGTTTGAGGTTTGCTTAGGCTTGCCTGAAGAGAATTTTTATAATGTTGGAATTATCTCGAATAACTCTCTTGGGTATCCTGCTGTAAGTCTGACATAAATAAAAGATCGAGCGTTCGCGTGCCTGACATAGGCAAAATAGCGTTCAATTCTGTCTTGTTTCTCAATCATGAAATCGTCCACTAAAATTACCGGTTTGCCACAGTCATGGCAGTTCTTCTGGCGGTGGGATATCTTCGTTGTTGGAACAAAAGTGAGCTACGCCCGGACATATTTCCTCGAAAGCTCTCCTGAGATGGAAATATTTGTTTTGAAATAAAGACTTGGAGTACACGTGAGGCTGTCATAATTCAACCAACCTGGATTGCAAATGAAATTTATAACTAAATTGGTCTTTCCACAACCGGCAGGGCCGCAAATGATGTACCTTACGTCCTCTGGAAAATTCAGTAAATTACCAGTCGATGGTCGCTTATTGACATCGGCGATGTCATAATTTAACACTTTCATCTTTCAGCTGCTTTAAGAAAAACAATGGTATTTTGATAAATTCTCTGCAAAACTAATATCTAAAATACCTTTTCATTCTCATTTTATAAATAAACAGAGATGTACTCCCTCAAATGCAGAAGAGTTACAGGTAATCTAAAATACCTTTTCATTCTCATTTTATAAATAAACAGAGGTGTACTGCCTCAAATGCAAAAGAGTTACAGCCAGTAAAAATGTCAGGCACGGTTTGACTAAGAATTATCGACAACTGCTGAAGGGCGAGTGTAAAGTGTGCGGTACGAGGAAGGCACAGTTTCAGAAGAGCAGAGGCTCTGGTTTGTTGAACAGAGCGATAGACAAGTTGCCGGTGAAACTTCACATTCCGGGATACAACTATTGCGGTCCGGGAACAAAACTGAACAAAAGACTGAACTGAGGCGACGCTGCCATAAATTCTCTGGATGAGGCCTGCAAACAGCACGACATTGAATACTCTGCCCAACCAGACTTGGAACGAAGGCACGAAGCTGATAGAAAGTTGGCCTCCGATGCAGTAAAAGTAGAAAAATCTAGCAAAACTGGTCTGAAAGAGAAGTTTGCAGCAGCTGCCGTAGCTGCAGCTATGAAAACAAAAGCAAAGTTGGGAATGGGAATTTAAAAAAAAAGATCAAATGGAAACTTTAGTGGAGGACCTACACAAGCCAGCTAGGCGAAACTTTCCGAGAAGGCGTGTTATTAGCTACGGGATAGGTGATTTAGTTCAAGCGGACCTGGTGGAGATGATACCTTACGCGGAACAAAACGTAAATTACAAATACTTGCTGACTGCCATCGATGTATTCTCTAAATACGCTTGGGCCGTCCCTGTGAAATCGAAGAACGCTGTGGATGTCACTGGCGCTTTCAACGAGATATTAAACACGATGTCTAATCGAATTAAAAGCCTATAAAGCAACGAAGGCAAGGAATACTATAATAAAGATTTTGCAGCACTAATGAATCGCGACAAAATAAACCACTATTCGACCAAGTCAGAACTCAAGGCGAGCGTAGTAGAACGCCTAAATCGCACATTGAAGTTGAACATGTGGAAACGGTTCACTCTGCGAGGTAACCACAAGTGGATAGACATTATAGATGAAATTGTCAAAGATTACAACGACAGAGTTCATTGTACCATTAAAATGAAACCATCTGAAGTAACTAAACGCGATGAACCGGAGATCAGAAACATATTGCTGAAAAAGAGCCCTTCCAAAAAGAAGAAGAATAGTTTCAAAGTCGGGGATTTAGTAAGAGTGACAACGGCAAAATCTGTATTCGACAAAGGATATTTGCAAAACTTTACCAACGAACTGTTCGAGGTGAGTGAAGTCAGAAAAACTCGACCGACTTGCTACAGGTTGGTCTGTATGTACAACTGGTACAACTGGGTAGTAAAATCGAAGGCACTTTTTACGAGCAAGAGTTGCAGAAAATTAACGTGCCGGATCTGTTTTTAGTCGAAGAGATTATGAAAACTAAAAAAGTGGGAGGGAAAACTCGTTACCTCGTCAGGTGGAAAGGCTACGACGAGCGCTCCGACAGTTGGCTCGACGAAAAGCCAATTGTTCTAGGAAAATAACAACAAAAATACCAAAATTTTCCTCTTTTTATTTATATTATTAAACTGAGACCAGGACATTGAAATTATTACTGTTCATGTTATTTATATTATTAAACAGAATCATTCAGTTGGAGCGATGGAAAAAACAAACTTTACCTGCGTTTACTGCGCTCAAACGTATCCTACCCGAGAAAGATTGATACAACACCTCGTAGAGACACACAGGAATAGTTACCCACCCGAGTGTGATTGCTTCGAGAGGGTGTTGGGCTGGATAGACGATCCCATCCTCTGTGAGCAAGGACTCGAACACAGAAAGTACACGAAAGCTGTGCAGGCTGTAGACCCGTTGTACCTTTTAATGTTGATGCGAAGAGGTATAGAAGCTCTACTGTACGAATGTCTCCGGCAATTGGTGACTTGCAGAGCTCAAATTGGTTTAGGAGTAAGTTTTATTCGAAACGGCCAAGAAAAACCAACTAGATTTTAGTCCCGCTACTCCTCAATCTATAATCCATTAGATATTCCCAAGTTACTGGACGCAGCTTATGCTAAAATCCAACGTTCCATGGACGAATTCGCCGAAAGAAGGAGTGGTTGGGTGATAAATCGCTCCTACGAACTCACAAACCGAGTAGCAAAGATCGACCCGCTCAGACCGGGCTCTTACATTCCTCTGCCAGCAAAATTAAAATAGAAGTGGAAGTGTGTAGTCAATGTTCAATATTTCACAGACCACAAGTGCTTCTTGTATTCAATTCTGGCTGCCAAACACAAATTAAGCATGTTGAATCCGAAAGAATACGAAGTATATGTGAGAACGGTAGATTGTTCGATGCTGGACCTTCCAACGCGGCTGGATCACATTGACGTATTCGAGATGGCCAACAATCATTTATCGATCAATGTGATTGCTTATACCAAAGAGAACGGCTTGCATCCCCTTCGTGTGAGCACGAATTTTAAAGGCCAACCCGTAGATCTTCTTTTAATTACCGACGAGTCGACAAATTTTCACTACTGCGCTATCGTGGATTGTGACCAATTTCTCCGACACCAGGGATCGGGAAGCAACCCGAACTATTACTGTCGAAATTGTTTCACCGCTTATGGAAAGGCATCGCTGAGAGACAAACACAAACTGGACTGTACAAGAACCAATCCGTCAAACCAAAACCGGGCGAAAACATTTTGAAGTTTGAAGCTTTCAATAGAAGAAATATTCACCCCAAAATCATATACGCCGATTTCGAGTGCCGTCTGAAACCCGATCTTTCCTCTAACAGCTCCGGGAAGAAAATCAACCACCATCAACCTTGCAGCTTCGGCTACGTCGCGGTGGTGTCTGGAAACTTTCAAAAAGCTGCTTATTACCTGGGAGAAGATGCCGTTGAAAAATTCCTCGATCAGTTGGTGATTGAAGTGCGCGAGTATGACAAAACATTAAAAAGAGTCCAACCACTATGCCTCACTCCGGTCCAAGAGGCTAATTTTAACCACGCTGTAGACTGCATCAACTGCAAAAAGCCATTCGGTTCAAAGACGACAAAGTCCGGGATCACTGCCACGTTACCGGGCAGAACAGAGGAGCTTCTCACTCGAGTTGTAATCTGACTGCCCGAGAGCGCACCACGATCCCCGTGGTATTTTACTGCCTCGAAGCTTACGATATGCATCTACTGGTAAGAGCGGTGCACAAGTTTCCTAAAAAAAGTAGAAGTCCTCGCAAGAAATACAGAGAGGTTCATGAGCATTACCATCACCTTTGAAACGGGATGGGATGAAAAGATAAAAAAAAACGGTACATGCGGCTTAAGTTCGTAGATAGCTATAATTTTCTCTCCTCTTCGCTAAAAACTGCAGGCGGAGAGACATAAACGAGATTACGAGTTTAGGACGGTGAAGCTGTTCTTGAAAGCTGGTGGGAAGGAAAAATGGCTCCTTCCCGACGTCCAGGAAGAGACTGCCGTGGATCTGTTAACCCGTAAGGATTACTACCCATACGAACACGTTTCCAACATGAGTGTGTTCGAAGAACAGTCTTTACCACCGAAGGAAGACTTTTATTCCAAACTCAAAGAAGAAGGCCTAACTGACGAACAATACGATCACGCCAAAAAGATTTGGAGTATGCTGAAAATGAAAAAGTTTTCCTCTTACCAGGAAATGTATCAGCTAACCGACTGTCTGCTTTTGGCAGACATTTTCGAAGAATTCCGCAGGATCTGCTTGCGAGATCACGACATAGATCCGTGCTATTACGTCTCCACCCCAGGGTTTAGCTGGGCGGCAGCTCTAAATATGACCAAGGCCGAACTGGAACTATTTACTCACGCTAGCAAACATAACTTCATCTTGTCGGGAATACGGGGTGGAGTTAGCTTCATTAGTCGAAGGTTCGCGAAGGCCAACAACCCATACATTCCCGAAACGAACGATTCAACAAAACCTAACAAGTATATCATCGATTGAGACCTTATTAACGCTTACGGCCTGGCCATGAGCCAGCTGCTGCCTTACAACGGCTTTAGGTATTTGACTAAAGATGAGATTCGATCCTTCGACGTGACTAAGATAGCAGACACGTCGTCGGTAGGATACATAATGGAAGTAGATCTGGACTACCCGAACAAGCTTCACGAGCTCCACAACGACTACCCGCTTGCTCCTGAAAAATTTGAAATAAGAGAAGAATTAGTTTGAGACTATTCGAAATCTTTGTTGTGAGGAAAACCAGTGAAACCTGTCGTGAAGCTAGTGGCCAACCTACTGAGGAAGATGCGTTACATAATTCAGTACCGTAACCTAAAATTCTACCTCGAACACGGCTTGGTCCTCCGTTACATCAGGAGGGTGCTGAGTTTCAATCAGAAGCCCTGGTTGAAACAATATATAGATTTTCATACGGCAAAACGAAAGGAATCGAAGACGTTGTCTGAAGGGGAATTTCACAAGTTGTGTCCTAATTCGGTGTTTGGGAAGACGATTGAACAGAAACAGAAAAGACTGAAAGTCAAGCTATGCACCGACAGCAAGCAAACCATCAAATATTCCACCCAACCCAACCCCGATTCATTTCGGATATTGCACGAAACCCTGGTTCAGATCAACTCGAAAGTACGGAAGGTGACGTGCGATCTTCCCACCTACTCGGGGTTCGCCATACTAGAGTTGTCCAAACTCCTTCTCTACGAATTTCACTACCGATACATGTTAGTGTGTGCCGTTTATTAAAATAAACAGGACTGAAGTGCACAAATCGTAACATGACCCAAGGGGCAGATAACCTTGTCCAAAAGAGCACCTGTGAATATTAAGAAATAACTAGGTGCACCTTGCAATTAACTGAAGTGTAACCTGGGCAACTAAATAGCAGGAAGCCCAATGAAAAAGGCTTCCCTACTCACTCCAACTGACTGGGTCGGCCATTACACATCGTTCCCCCCTTTGGCCTATTGTAATTAGAAAATGTAGTTGTTTGCATGTTTCGTAAGTAAACATTAATAGTTCATACTATAACGTCTGCTTATTTCCTTCCATGGATTAGACTTCAACAATACATACGTTCCCAATATGGAGATCGAGCAAGACTGCTGTTCACAGACACGGACTTGCTGTGCTATTGCATCGAAACCGAAGACGTGTACGCAGACATGGCTAAAAACATGAGTAGATTCGACACTAGCAATTACGATCCTCAACACCCACTGTTCTGCAACGTCAACAAGCAAGTGTTGGGAAAGATGAAAGATGCCACGAAGGGAGTACCGATAAAAGAGTTTGTGGGGTTGAGTAGCAAGATGTATTCGCTCGTGACCTTCCGAAGCGAAACGAAAAAAGCGAAGGGAATTTCCAAGAGATTCGTGGAGAATCACTTAAGCCACGAAGATTATAGAGCGACTCTCCATTCGAATCACGAACAAAGAGGGAGTTGGTACAAGATCGCCAGTGACAGCCATCACCAGCTGGCTACGACCGTGGTGAAAAAATCCCTACTGTCGGCCTACGACGACAAGAGATGCCTCGTAAACGAAGTAGAAACTTTTGCAATCGGACATCGTGGCATCAATTATATTTCTAACCATGAGGATGATGACTACGATGGAAGTCGTGTTCTTCATAATTTGCTCATGGAGTCTTTAGACGATGAAAATGACGGAGTATGGACAGGTATGTCCGACGGTATAATCAGCGATGAAAAGGTGGAAACTCGGTGGAACGGGGATGAAGTGGAATAGAGGCTGAAAGAAGTTGAAAATGTCGAGGTTTGAGGTGCCTTATCTGGGGTGGGGGGGGCCTCAATATCGTATTTTCCCACTACTCTCGTGACGTCCAGCAAAATTGAAAATGGTAAACATGTTTGGTGGGACCTGGGCTACATGGCCATTGGTTCTACGGTCCCAGGAGCTAGCTTCTAAATTAGTATTGGTTTCAGTTAACATTCGTTACACTATCTGCAGCTGAGTGAATCCAATGCCAGCTTTGATGCTAGCTCCTGGGACCGTTGGGACTAATTGTCTTGTAGCCCATGTCTCATTAAACATGATCTAACATCATCAGTTTTGCCGGACGATACGAGGAATTGTTTTCCTAAAAATTTTGTAATAATTTCGTCATAATTATTTAATAATAAGGTGTGACTCAAGAGGGATAAGGTGATTGAGTGAGTGAAGCGAACGAAAATCAGCATTTGTTAGCCGTAAGGTGTTATTTGGATAGCGTTATTTGGGTAAACTACCCATATCTAGGGCGAATAAAGCTTATTGAATGACCTAATAATGGTTTTCCCCTCACGTGTTGTGGCTTCTTACGTGACCCAAATGCACTGGAATCACCCTGTATGAAATTTGCATAACAATATGATCGAGAACACTTAGTTTGGTGAAGCATGCTGTGATTTGATATCTCGATGGGACTTAGGTATGACTTGATCACTTCCCACCTGGAGCTAGTGTATTGGGAGGGCGCCACTTACCTGTCATTTTTTCAATATTACTATATTTTGTGTAATTGCGGAGCATAGCGTTGCCTATAATGGACCGTGAATGGCAAAATGTTGGTTGGTTGGTCTGTTGGTCCATACGTTTGTTGCACTTTTGTAGTCTGGGTGGAGCCCAAATTAAAGGGAAGATTGCTATGAAATTTGCCACATTGGTATATAGCCCAAAAATTATTGCTGATCTCGACATTTCCGTAAATTGATTAATTATAATCCACGAAATTGCAAATTGTCTAATTTATCGATCTAACACTCGTAATTGTAAATTTGGAATCCCGAATAGTTAAGGAATTCCAACGAAGCGTACACTGTGCTGCTGGTTTAAAACCGTCAAAATAAATCATTGTTGCTCCCTTATAGCTAAAAAAAATTTTTGACATTACTCAACAAAATAATAACATTTGATTATCGCATTTTAACCATTGCAGAAAGGCAGGAAATGGAAATTACAAACGGATTCGTTAACGATTAACATTCGTTTCCGTGAAAAACAATGCTTGGAGGAATTCACCCAACATGGTGATCAAACCAGGTGTTTACACTATCAACGGGAATCCCAAATATGGAACTTAAAATCGTCGCAGCATCAGGAAACCGTTTATACAAAACGAAAGAACCAGTAGACGACATATTTACTCCACAACACGGAACACTACGATGGCTTCATATAATAGTTTTAAGATTCTTGGGTTACTATGGAAACTGCATTTTAAGCCTATCTACAGGTCCGTGCGCACTCGGTGAGCAGCACTATTCACGAATAAACTCTCATTCCCATGTTGCAAAAATGAATACGCTTAACCTCGAATGCAGTTGACCTAATTTCTCTGCCATTATTGCTAAAAATTAGGCCTATAAGTTCTGAACACTTTAGAATTATTTCAATGCTATCTTCACACCCAAGCTTACATCGTTTGACTTAGAATAGTGACAATTCAAAACAAATAGCATTTGAAGATGTAGTACTGTACATGCCAGAGGTGTGTGCTTCAACATTGTCATAGGAGGTGGCATAGGGAACCGCGGATCTATTGAAGCTTTTGATTGTAAAGTATTGTCGTTACTGATGATTGTTTGGATTTTAGTTAAAGGCTTTATTATTAATATTTTAACTGTAGGAAAGATATTCTGCAATAATTATAAACAATGTAAACAATGTTCGCGGTGGCATGCTCTTTGGTAGCTTAACCACCATGGCTAAAGTGGCATTTTAACTTTAGATTGCAGAAATGATAGAAAATAAAGTGGAAAAAAATGTTGGAGCAAACGAAAGCGTCTTAAAACTAATATGTAACGTAGCTTAGGCCTACCTAACAAAATACTAAACTGTGTAAAAGACCAGCAAAGAGCTTTACAACAAACAGCAAAAAGCTCAAATGTAGCCGACTGAGTATTTCACCCTGATTTTTAAGAAACCTTACCAAGTATTGCTAAACTGAGATTAGGTACAAATTTAAAAAAAAATGTTCATTCGCCCCGCCTACAATAGGCCCAAAGCCTGTTTCCTAGTTTAGGTCTGAATGGCTAAGTTTATATTTTAAACAAATGATTAAATTGTGGTGACCATCGCTTTCATATTTGTGTGTAAAAATTAAATCTGTATTTTAGGTCTCGCAAGTGGGTATATAAATTTTAAATTCATAGGAAGGCTGTTGGCTTCCTTAAAAGAGGAAGTTCAGTATTGTTGTAGGTCTGGTATGGGCTAGCCTCCTTGGAGACAGAGCCCTTGTGTGTGTTTGCGACCCATTTACTTCCCGTTTATATTTGCCGGCATGCCAGCCGTAGGTATGTCAATCACATCGAACAAGCATCCAAACCCAGGTTTTATTTTCTGCCTTTTAAAATATGTTTATGTTAACATTTGAACTTTATATTTTCTACAGTTGATTTATGTGAATATTCGCCATTGTCGCAAAATTTTTAAAACCTCTTATGTTGGTTGCCATTTATTTATAATGAACTCGCCTGTAAGAAATATTTAAGAAGCCTTATTAGTCATCACATACACTGCCTTCTTTACAAATCACGTTTCAAAATTAACCACTTTTATTTTTCTGACAGCAGCCATTTGCTTAAAGTTCAAAATATTGTTTTCTTTTACAATATCACTTGTTTTTTTGTTTTTCGCTTTGCTAAAAAGGACTTATATTGAGTACTTTCTGCAATCTTAAAATATTTCCATTAGACGTTGACCCGTAGATGTTACTAGCGTATCTAAGTTGTGATAAAATCCAAAATTCAAACAAAAATTTATTAGTTTTATTATTGATTAAATATTTAAGATTATATATCAATGGTACAGTTTGTCATACTTTTCTGATTAAATGTTTTCGTAAAAATTCCAATTTTTGTCGATTTCAATACCCAGGTATCTCATTTTAGTAAAGTAGTTTATAACAGAACAGCTACAGTATAGCCTATTCTATTTTTTATTTCAGGTTTAGTACTATGAAGTTTAATTGTATTATGAGTAATTTTCATATGTGATGTTGCAATTTGAAGGAAGCAAGTTTTATTTTCGCTTATGTATAATTTGTTATTGACAAAATAGTGATTTCTTTTATCGAACACATCATTATACCACCTCATTTACAAATCACATTTCAAAATCAATCCAATTTATTTTTCTGACAACAGCCATTTTTTATTTCTTTTTTCATAGTATATTTGCAGTTGATTTGTCGTGTTTTCAGGTATTCTGTTAAAAATGTTTGGTATTAAAAATGGAAGATTTCTGTTATCGTATAAGTTCGTCCATAATGGGACTTTATGCCAGTTATCATTTCTTCTTATATTCGTATTAACAGATATTTTAAATTCTTTTTAAATAATTTTGTGATATAATTCCATATTCAAAGATTTAAAGTTCAAAATATTGTTTTCTTTTATAATATCTTTTTTTGTTTTCTGATTTGGTAAAAAAGACTTTTTACTGTTTTATTGAGTACTTTCTGCAGTCTTAAAATCAGTCCATTAGAAGGTATTGCATAGATGTTACTAGCATATCTAATTTGTGATAAAATCCAAGCTTCAAATTAAATTTTTCTTAGTTTTATTATTGATTAAATATTTAACTTTGTATAGGATTGGTATAGTTTGTCATACTTTCCTGTTTAAATGTTCTACATAATTGTAAAATGTCCAATTGTTGTCAATTTCAATGCCTTGGTATCTCGTTTTAGTAACGTTGTTTTTACAGAACAGTTACAGTATAGTCTATTTTTTATTTAACATTTAGTGCTGTGAAGTTTAACGGTATTATTTCTAACTTTCACGTGTTATGTCAAAATTTGAAGGAAGTAAGTTTTATTTCCACTTATACATAATTCATTATTGACAAAATAGTTATTTATTTTATTGCAGTCTTCTGCAAATTTTTAATCATATCAGTTTCTTTTGTATTAATAGATAACTCAAAGATGTCATAAGCATACAGAGTTAAATATGTATTCCAGGTTAAGGAATCAAAATCACTCAGATATAGTATAAACAATAAAGGTCCTAAAATTGAATCTTGCGAAACTCCAAATTCGACTTCCTTCTACTGACTACAGATATCCTCAATTTTCACACTACCCTATTACTTAAATAGCTGATGAGTGTTTTTAGTATTTTTCCTCTCAAGCCGATCTTGTATAATTTTTCTAATAAACTGCTTTTATCTAAGGTGTCAAATGCCTTTTTTAGATCTATTAGAATTGCCTCAACAAATTTACCTTCATTGAGGGCTTTTGTAATATTATTGTTTATAACGGTTAATGCTGCAACAGTGCTTTTCTTTTTTGATAGCCAAATTATGTGTTGCTAAAAATATTTAATTTATATAGGAAGTTTTCCATGCATGCAGCAAAATATTTTTCCACAGTTTTGGTTAATACTTGCAAAAGAGAAATTGGCCGGTAGTTATCAAATCTAGTTTATGTCCCTCTTTATAATAGGTCTTATGATCTGCATTTTAGTTTGTCTGGTCGTATTTCTGTGTCAATTATTGATGTGATTAAAATCTTCATAAGGATTGCTTTATTTTATTAGGTTTTAGTGAAGGATCAATGTAAAAATCATGATGTCCCGTAGAAAAATTTATTTTTAGTTCATCAAGTATTTTAAACAGATCATACATCGTTGGTTCGGTTTTAATCATAGTTTTATTTATAAATAATTGTTTAGAAGAGATCGTATGCCCCATAATTATTTTTATTGTGTGAAGCTTGATTTATAAGTTTGGGGACATGTTCCACGAAATGTTTGGCAATGTTATCACAAGTGTCTTTAATTGGTATGTTTATAATTTCCCTTATGTATAATTACAAATTACAGTATAACAAAATAGACGGTTAGAAATTACGAAGGAAAATGAAGCTAAAGCAGCTTGTATGTGCAAAATTTAAAAGAAGTATACAAAATAATAATAATAATAAATTTATTGCACATTGAATCGTGTTTACTTTAGTGTGTTTTTTTTGGGAGTCTACAATGTGTATTATATTATAATAATAATTATGTGCATTGCCATATCACTCTCTTTGCTCACTCATTTGGTGTCAATCCATGCTTTGTATTCAGGAAATCGATATACTGATTATTAGGAAACAAGGTAATTGCAGTAATTTCTCACGATTCGTTCTGTACATTCCTTAGAACATCTGCATTTCATCAACATCATTTAAAATGTACGATTCGTTTGTTTGGTTGTTTGTTTGTGTGTTTGTATGTATACCTATTTTTCCAGCAGTAAGGCCCCTGCGGAGGTGAGAGTTGCACCCAAATGAATGAATAAGCTTGCAAAGCAAGAAACCAGTTGAATAGTTTACTACACGTGTAAACAGAATGGTATGCTCGCTCAGTACACGTCCTTTGCTGCAGAAACCGAATTCTTCACAACCTTTTAAAACTTACAGGTCTGTTTTCCGTGCGTCCAGCCAATTGAAGTCAACCAGTTTTGAAATCTATACATCGGTATATATCCAAGCATGATGAGAATATTTCGTTCTTTTACAATTTTTTTGCAACTAAGTTTTCATTTGATTAGTTTGCCTGAAAAGTTAATGTCTGATCGAATTTTGACATAACGAAACAATTTTAGGAGCATTTGTTTGCGTAGTTGATGGTAAAAAATCAAGTTACAGTTATGAAAGTAGGCCTGTTCAAAGCATGATTTAATTATCTCTCATTTGATGAAACTCTCATCTTTGTAGGTGCTTCATAATAGGAGGATTTATGTCTATTTTCTCCTTTATTGAGCCTTGTAAGTGTATGATTTGTCTTCCCTCTCCATTCTATGGCCGAGTGAATTTCAGTCGAATGGAGCCCTGGTCACGGTTCAGTGAGTTATCTTTATGCCAGTTGAGGATGTGGCCATAGCGACTAAGGCGCTATGCAAGTGATCTGGGGGCGAACTGGGTAGCTGGATCGAATCCGGGTTATGCCACTCCGACGAAACGTAAGTGCATTAAGGTGGCTTACTGAACTACGTTATTTCTAGTGTATGATTTTCGCTGTTGGCTTAATTTCCAATTTTCATAATAGGAGGAACAGGGGCACTAACACGTACTTACATATGCACATCTTTTTAAATACCATATAGAAAAGCAAAAATATTTCAGTTTTAAACAAATAATTATGCAATCTTATAGCAGCATGTCCGGTGGCCAAGTAACTTATTTTCTCTTCCTATATATTAATATAAGTCGGACATTGTGTCACAATTTAGTGAATTAAGGGTTGCAGTGTTATGATTTAACAAATCAAAGAGTCTGCATTAAAGCCTGACCTTGTGAGAATGTAACATACAAATGAGAAAAAGAAAAAAAGCTGCCGTGACTGGGACTCGAACTCAGAACTTAGAAGATTAGTTTAAAGGAAAAACTTCCAATTTCTACAAAATTATCAATGGTCAAGTTTGTTTATTTTTACGGATAGTAAACCAGATGATTAAGGTGCTTTTTAGTTTTTTAATCTTTTAGAACGCGCTTAGGGGCTCGAAACTACACCCAGAAATCATAAAATTAGACCTTTTGGGGGATGAGGTAGAAAAAATTTTAAAAATAGTTCTTATGAACATATTCTATGGTGGCTCAGAAGATCAAAAATAGGAATGCTCAAGTTTTACAGTTACTCGTAATAGGGATAGACCCGGGCTCAAGTCCCAGTTGGGATGGAAGTCTTTTTTTCTTTTTCAGATTAGTGTATATTGTATTGTCAAGAGGCCATTCTTTAATGAGGATTGTGCGTTTCGTTAATTCTTTGTCTTGAGATTCATTCTTTATTCATTTTCCTAATTTTCTGACTGACTATTGCCCGGTCATTTCAACCCTTTTCCCATTTCTCCAGATCATAAATAGCATCACGATTTTTCTGAGTGACTGGTAGTTTGTCCAGCTACTCTCAACCTTGTGGAAAGTGTAACTGGTTGAATTGAGATAGTACCATGCATTACTCACCTTTCTTTACTCGAAAATTGTCAACAACATAAGAAATTGCTGTCTGAATAAGATCGAACAAACTCAGCAGTGATATTCCAAGTAAAAATCCAAGATTACCTCCCACATCACTTATAAGAGCTGCAAAGGTATAACTAAAATATTCGTGAACGGTCTCATAAGACGAATCAGCGCTGTAAATGTAGATCGCCACCTCACCACTTCTGGTGTCTTTAACAGCAGTTTTCACATCAAATGTTGTCTCTGTGCAAACCCTTTTGGTTAGATAGCAATGGTTCACGTTAGGACGGTTTCTCGTTTTGATAATTTTCCAAATAGTATCAAAGAACTCGCCCAGAGTGTCACACAATTTCAAATCCTTTCTATCACTGAAATACGGATACCTGAAAGAGAAAAAAAGATTTATACTGCTAATTTGCTACTGTAAGGTTTGACTTCAGCTTCCCATGTTAAAGCCGAAATTATGATTCTCATACGCCTTTTAATATTTTCCACTCATATTTAGTATAAAAGCTTTGTTGTACTAGGTGAACACGTGTACCAACTTTTATTAATTTGTCACTTCGAAAATCTGGACTTAAGCTGGAATCGTGAGTGTCTATTTCGGCTTATGTGATGGCGATGGTGATGGACTTTGGACACGTTTATACAATGGTCTCTACAGACTGAACCAGTTGTCCAAGAAGCTAGTTCTTAGCTTATTTGAAAGCTCTGCTTCTGGAGATGTGCCCTTTATAGAAATAGAAATTTCAATTATTGGTTGTTCCATTCCGAGTTATGAGCCCTGAACGATCAGTTTTATTGTTTTACATTGTTTTAAACATTGTTATTAGGCAATAATGCTAATCAGCAAGCTGGTGAGGCAACAATTTACCCGAACTTTTAGGAAAACGTTTAGAGGAAGCATTGTTCTTACTGTGAATTTATTTACACAGGCTGTTTCAGAATAAAACCGACAAATTTAAAGAGCGTCCTAAGAGCGTAAAGACAAGTCAAAAAATCCTATACAACACCTTTCCAAAATTGCTTGGTTATGGATAAATCGCCTTATTGCACCTCAATTATTTTAGATCGAGTATTTAAGTCAAGGCTTAATTGGCGTCTGTCACTGATTGCCTGCAAGGTGCACGCTTTGATATGACCTCAAACACTAACTTGCGAAGTTAAGACCAAATTCATAGCTTCACAAACTCAGATGCAGCATGGTGCACCAACCCATGGTAAAATTTCGTGCTAATCGAATTGCGTTCGAAACTGCAATTATGGCTAACTCTTGCTAAAAGAGTTGCTAAATAAATTTAAAAAAAATTAATTAATGGGAAGCATAGGTTAATTTCTACACGTAATAAATGTTGCCTAAAGCTGTAAAAAACATCGCTGGTTTTTGTGGTTGCGTGAGCACAAAATGTTCAATGTGTACGCTGTAGTATTACATTACAGCAGCCAGAGGCAGAACAGCCTGGTGGGTATAGTAGAGGCCAGTCGGTTAGTTAGTGACCAGGGGCCACTTTGTTTTGGAGATGTTTTTTTGGGGGTGAGGGGGGAATGGATCGGCGGAGTGGTGATTGCGGGTGTGAACTCCTGCTTTGTGAAGTATGGTTTTGATTTAAATTGTGCGCAAAGGTTGTTTGTAGAGGTTGAGGGCTGATTTGACGGATCTGGTACCCTAACTTTTGAGTGAATTGTCAACAATCGAGCTTTTTTTTCTGAATGACTTGAGGCAGTGGCACTGTAGTCACAGCTAGGAGAAAAATTCGCAGGAGGCCGAATAAAAGCTTGGGGTGTATGGAAGTGTTGTTAGATCCGTTGTGGGGTCGGAAAGCTGAAGTATTTTACATTTTACTGTACATCACTGCCGTATCCGGCTCTCGAGAAATTTATTTAGCATTATGGCACATTTCGGGGTTTCGGTGTAGGCGGACGGTGTCTGGTTCCATACCCCTCTACTGCCCACTGAACATCGGCGTTTACCGTCCCTCTCCTTTCTTGTGTTCTGGTTTATTTATTACTTTTTTTACAGTCAAAAAAATAAAGTGGGACTCTACTTACAGCTATTGTAATTTTTCCCGGGAGTTGGGGCAGGGGGGGAGGCGGGTTTAACAAGCGTTGTGAACGTTACAAGCCGATTCCGGAAGCTGAAGCTCTTTTAAGACACTGAAAATACCTGATCTGTCCTAGGAAGGTATGCCTTTTCATTATGTTAACCATCTTTCTTAGATGCTTTTAAAAAAATGACCGTATGTTGCAACTACGGTTCTAAATTTGGCACTTGTAATGGCTAGGCCATAAGGCCAATGGGGCAGTTGGTTACCGTTGGTTACTGCCCCCCACCCCCCGCCCTCCCAACCTTCCAGGATTATCAGTTGGAACAGGCCATTTACATTCCCCCCTTATGGCTTTCAGCTAGTTAACGTAGGCTTTATTTCAAAAAAGTAGGGAACAATGAAACTACTTGGGCTGCCCAGTCTATAGAAAAAACTGGCTTCTCAGGAATAATAAAAAGGAGCTTCTGCTGCATTCTTTAGATTTCTTAATTTAAAAATAGCATTACTTCCAACTTATTTTTCAATACGGAAACGTTCCGAGCTGCTGGGCAGAGAGAGGCTTTGAAAAGAAGACATGTCCACTTCCCTGCAACACGCATCAGTATACTCAGACCTTGCAAACTGCTCCTGTCTTGGAAAGATTAGACAATATTGCAGTTTCGGACGTATTTCGATCATTAAGAAGTTTTCAGAATGGTTGGTGTGCCTTGCTGCACCCGAGTTTGTTCAGCGTGAGGCCACAGTAAGGCGAGCGGCTTACCGGCAGTCGGACACAGGCTACTATACGCCAAGACTTAAATATTCGATCATAAAATAATGGGCTCTAATAGGAAGATATCTCGATAACCAAGCATATTGGATAGGTGCTGTATGGAACTTTTTGACTTGTCTTTGTCTCCTCAATTCGCCCTAGAAATTTGTCGGGTTTTATTCTGAAACACCCTGTATAATGGTTTCACGTCACCCTCCCGTGTGAAAGCTAAAATATGTCTGTTGCCCATTTTCTGGCGTTCTGTGCTGTCATATAAAAACACATACATTGTAGGTATTAAGTGCTGGTGAAACAACGAAATCACGGCGTTTCGGTTCCAAGGTCGGAACCGTTTTCAGGTGAAAGGTTTAAAACATGTCAAACAACTTAAAAATAAAAATAAAAATCAATAAAATAACATTAGAGCAGGTCCATGGAAATAAAATTACAAATCATAAGGATGCAAGGTTCCATGCTAAAAACTAAAACCAAATAAAATAAAAGTCAGCACAATTGTTTTTAGCATGGAACCTTGCATCCTTATGATTTGTAAGTTTTATTTCCATGGCCCTGCTCTGCTGTTATTTTATTGATTTTTATTTTTATTTGTAAGTTGTTTGACATGTTTTAAACTTTTCACCTGAAAACGGTTCCGACCTTGGACCGAAACGTTGTGATTTCGTTGTTTCACCAACACTTAATGGCTACTCTGTATGCGTTTTTAATAACTAAAGTGCTTTTTAACTTTCTGCTTTTTGCTGTCATATAAAAAACAGACAAAGCCACTGATAGAAATCTGCTGACAAACCAACTTCTAAAAGAAAGACTTGCACTGAATAAGTGAGAGAAACGAGCAAAATTCAGTGCATTTGCAACGAATACAGAAAAGCATATTGGTATGTCAAAGAATCACGAATTAGGAAAAAAACGAACTCGTGTGATGTTTAATGTAAGGTTTAACTGATCCGAAGTCAAATCAGCAAAGGGACACATATAAACTTTCCTGTAAGGTTTCACATACTGCAGTTTTCCTGTAGTGTATAGTACATGTGAAACCTTACGGCTGTATTCAACCGTTAGACACATAAATAAAATCAAAACCATATCTCAACTTACACCATATCTCAAGTATTGTAACAATAATATAATATAATAAAAGCTGTACACTCGCCTACTTCCGGGGCGAAATTTTCAGCATCATTCAAGTCCTCTTTTTTCCGTCAGTTCTATTGACACACACACAACTTTTTTATTTTCAATGCCATATCCAGGTTTTCAAGAAGTCACACGAACCCTGAAATAGTTAATCTGTATGTCTATACTAAGCACATTCAGACTATGGTTTTAACGATTTTTCAGCTAAATCGTTTAGCCAAGTAGAATTAACCGATCTGATCTATCGTGTTCTAAAGTAAATATTGTAAAAATATGTGAATGCAGCATTAAAGTGTTTACGTGAATTAAATCGTACAGGAACACTGTGATATGTGAAACCTTACAGGAAAGTTTATTTGTGTTCCTTTGGTGTTTTGACTTCGGATCAGTTAAACCTTACCTTAAACATCAAACAAGTTCGTTTTTGTTTTCTAATAATCAATACGGTGCAGGTAAATTGGTTCTCAAAAGAATCTAACTTAATTGACAAGTAGTTTTTCATGTGATACTTTTTAAACAATGTCCAAAAAAAGGAAAAAAATTGACCGAGATGTAATTGCGTGGGGGTGTACAGTGATGTGAACTTAATACTACAATTCCAGACTTACTCCAAAGTGCCTCATATTTCGTGAATAAAGATGTTCACATCGCTTAGAAGCATCTACAGTATTGACCAACCATGATTAATAATTCAGTTAAAGGTATGCTTACCAGTAGAAAACGCTTTAATAAATCGTAGCTTTCCAAATGTAATGAACTGTGAATGCACTCCACACTAGTAATACTGGTATTACTTTATTCGGTACTAGATTCATAACGCTTCTACTATGTACGTTAAGACAAAATTAAAGGAAATGGGAAAGTGATAAAAATTTAACGGATTAAAAAAGTATACAGTTGAACATCATCAATGAAAATGAAATGTTGGCTAGTAGTTGGAAAAAGAGAGAAAAACAACCCTTTTCGAACAGCCCTTTTTTGAAGAATTAGCAACTGCACGGCAATGGGGATGAATTCAGCATGCACGTTATGACGAATCAGTAAAACTGCATGATAATGACGAATTCCCCGGTAGGACCAGCGGGTCAGGCACTGTTGTAAAAATGCTACTCGAATGCACCGCAGCGTGAAAAAGACGAATTGGAAGATCTCACAGGGGACGAAGCGCGTGTAAAATGACGAATTAACAACAACATTTAGAAAATTGGGGAAGCCTCTGCCCCCGGCATTTTGTCATTTTTTAAAACCTGCTTCTAAATGAGTATATTTATTTTTGCGGGATTTGCTTTATAAATGTTGCTGGTGGGACATCGATTCCCTGCATTTTGTCATTTTTACCCTACTTCTAAACAAGCGACTATCTACTAGCATCCAGTATTCTGTACAGTTGTGGCACGCACCTCTACCACTCATTGCAACAACTATCTTTATTATAATCTAAAAGCAGTAACTATCAGAATTGCCAGTTCAAATGTGTTAGCTTTTAAGCTTATTTTAAATTTTAGACGTTTTGTCACCTTTTAGGTCTACCCGCAGCTTTTAATTTTGAAGTAGTAGCTAACAGAAATTTGAATTGTATAGTAAACCTTATTAATTTTTGCAGCATGGTGCGGGCGTACAGTTGAAGACTAAAATGAGCATTTTTTAGTGTTTTTTTAATGGTGTTGTTGCGGGGGGGGGATTCCCTATGTGCCTTTTTTATAGAGGTGTGTCGGTTTTCCCTACGGTAGTGCGTCTTTTTCAATCGTGTAATTTAATAGTTTAGTGAAAAAGCAGTGACAGCATTGGCCACCTAAACTGGTGTTTTTTACATTGGCGAAAAAATTATCGAAAAAGCAATGACTAACAATACTTTTGGTTCCTCGAATCACAAGCTTTTTTTTTCATATTGGCGGAAAAATTATTGCTGAACCGAATATTCAAAACCGGGTTACTTTTGAATATAGGTAAACACACAATTTTCCCCTCAATATTATATTTACCTCTTTTTTTTTTGCAGGTTGGCTTATTTGCTTAAAAATAAGCAAGTTTTACATTTTTTAAAACTGTGTGATTTGGGGGGGGGGGGAAGAAGTTATCTGATAAATCTCGTAATCTTCAGTTTACTCTTCCTATCTACAGCTCCACGTGCTTTCAAGGTTATTAACCTGATTTTGCAAGGAAAAAGGAAGCCTATGATGGATGCCCAGCGCAGCCCCGTATTGTATGCTGTGTAGCTGACACGGCTACGTTTGAGGGAAGGCTTTGTAACAAGGTTAATAGGCATGTTGCATTCGGCAACATGCCTCTTTATAGACAACAGAAGTGACAAGATATCGATCGATACAACAGAAGAGGCCCTAGCGAGCATTAGGTACAGTAAGTGCCTGCCTCAATAATGGCGGCAGCCAATCTGGAACACTCCAGTATAAACACTTCTATACAAAGGCAGAAAGGCAGGGTTTTTTGCGAATAAATAATTAAATAATACGCGACAAAAACGTGAAAAATCGATTGTTACGTCATGTTACAATTGCAGACGTGAGCTAAAATTACGAAATGAAGGCTTTTATTATTGTTAAAAACGGATCGGTGCATAGCGTACACGAGCAGATACTAGCAGTTGCGTGCGCTCGTGGCCTTGAGTTGATCCTCACTATAACGAACTCCTCTCTATAAGGAATTATTTTGGCTGTAAAACTACTGTACTATACTCCCGGCTAAGAGTACAGTAGTGTTTCAGAGAGGTACAATACTGTCATAGTGGGGATTACTGGTCTTACAGTAGATATTTTAACATTAGCATAATTTAAAAATTAAATTAAAAAAAATATTTACTTTTTTACCTGTTTTAGAGCCATCAGTTCTTAAAATAACCAAGTACTATACTTACCCTTTAGGGACGTAACTGCGGACATCTGTTTCCTTTGAAAAATTTTTCAGCAGTGGTTGTTCGTGGCAAACCATCACTTTATTACCAGGGCCAGGCTAGAGCAAGTTTTGAAACCGAAAATATTTTGTGGAAGTTATCTCATTTGCATGAACGTTTTCTATGCAAATGACCGCTCGAAAGAAAAGATTTTAAATTTGAATAAAAGTCAACCCGGATGTGCCAATCAACCTGAAAATGAAATCTATTTTTAGACCTACTTTCTCAGAATTTGAGTTCAAGTCAGTTCAACTCAGGTTATTCAACCAGGACTTGGCCAAGTGATTTCTCAGCAACTTCGAGTTCAGAAATGTTTGAAAAACCTTTGAGATTTTCCAACCAGGATGTAGCTTCTGACTGGCTAACTCATTTTTAAGATTTTGGTTTGTTTGAAGCCACACATTTCAATGCTGAAAAATTTGATATAAAAGAGCTGAAACTTATCAGAGGAACTCAAACGAATTTTGGAACACTGAGAGAACGCACTGACTGAAGACACTGCCTGTATTTGTAAGTAAACCCTTTATGATTTTTATTAATTTTAGTATAAAATATAAAATAAATTAAGTAAAAAATTAAGTATAAATAGGTAAAAATTAAGTAAAAATTAAATATAAATTAAATTATTATTAATTTTACACAGCTCACCACATTACTTTTTTTTGTGTGGGAGGAGGCAAGGCTAAGTTCCAACCCTAGGCACAGTGCAGTGGTCCAGGTTACCACTGCACCAGACATTACAGAGATGATAAACAAACCCCAAATCTAGATCTTATTAAATTAAGGACTTTTTTTTTGGGGGGGGGGGTAATTAGGAACCCTTTTAGGTTCTTAATTAAGGTCTTTAATTAGGGACTTTTTAGGGACCTTTTTAGGGTCTTTTATTAGGGACCTTTTTAGGGTTTTAATTAGGGACCTTTTGCAAACTCTTTTAGGGACTTTAATTAGGGACCTTTTAGGGATGTTTTTAGGGTCTTTAATTAGGGACTTTTTAGAGACCCTTTAGGATCTTTTATTAGGGACCTTTTTAGGGTCTTTATTTGTGACCTTTTTGCAATTTTTTTAGGACCTTGTAGGACCTTTAATTAGGGACCTTTTAGGGATCTTTTTAGGGACTTTAATTAGGGACCTTTTTAGGGTCTTTAATTAGGGACCTTTGTGGAGTTTAATTAGGAACTTTTTAGGGTCTTTTATTATGGATCTTTTGGGGATTTTGATTAGGGAGCTTTTTAGAGTCAGGTACAGAATTGAAGTTTAGGCAAAATTTACTTTTCAATGTTTTAAAAATTTGACTTTTTTACACTTTTCGTTCATATTTTCATAAAAAAGCAACAAATGTTTACAGTTTTTAGTATTTTTCAAAATAAAAGAGTTTCAATTTTTTTAAGTGCACAAATAACGGATTTTACGAGCAGTATTATTTATTTCCTTTGTATGTACGTATCCAACAATAGAACACTGCAGCCAATCTCAACAGGCCACAGTGTCATGGTGACTGGGAAAGCAATACACTTAGTTACTATGGACACAGAGCTTTTCCCATACGAGTGACTATGATGGGGTATTCGTCCGGCTGTCCATCTGGCTCAGGGAAAAGACCGTCAATCAGAACGTTGCGTATGAAGGGGCCTCGTGTTACCTTCGATTTTATGCCTGAAAGTTGCGCAAGCACTTGAACTTCGACCGTGCCTAGAGAATTTATTGCAGTCGAATATTGTAGTTTACGTAGTGTACAAAAGAAGTGAAAAGCATTGTGAAATGATTTCCGTTAATTGAATTTTGATGCTTAACTTAAGGAAAAAAACTGTTTCTTGTTTTAGTCAACCCAAGATTAAATTTTGATAAGCTATTCTTTTCTCGCAAGAACTTATGATTTGTATTTGATGCATTTCTGATAAAATTTTGATCATTTCATTTCTATGCCCGTTGTGCCTGTCTAAAGTAGATTTGTACAATAGTCGGTCTTTTAATTAAATCATTAGGATTATCGTAATATTTATAATCAACTCTACTACCTGCTTTTTAACCATACCCATCCCAATTTTCTTCATGTCTTCCCAAATCAGCGATAACAGTTCTGTATTTGGTGCTACGATTAGATTTGGGTTTGTTAGTTTTTGGGTCATTGTTCTGATAAATAGCGTTAGTATTTTTTAACATGGCAGCGTAAGCTACTTTAACTTCCGCCGCAAGGGTAGTTTCTCTCAAATTTTTGGAAACTAGCAAATCCAAAGCCCGTATTTTCCCACGCATTGCACCCCCTCGACGGCTACATCAGTCTCAAAGATTTTAACGATTTTATTACCGAAGGTCAGCTCACCTTTTTTCTTATCATACTGTAATCTGACTATTGGGTCACTGTCTTGGGGATTTTCGAAAAATTTGTTCAAGAAATATTTAGCGGTGTCTCCAATATTCTGACCATGTAACAAACTATCGAGAGACCTTAGCATTGTGATATTAGGAAGCTCAGGTGGGGTAGAAATGCGTCTAGCTTGCACCGCGGAATATGTAGGGGTGAGTTTAGACCAGTCCTCGTACAGGCGTATTCGGTTTTGGTGTCGGAAGGAATTCGCATTATAGGAGCTTGAGCTGGTGTTGAATAGTTGGCGAGACTGAAATTGAGAGGGGTCGACAATGTCTTCCCAATAGGAGTAATGGCTTGGGAAGACGACGGGGATAAACCCAATGCTTCGAAGTCATCCTTGTCACTTTCTTCATATTTGTAAGCTTTAATCGGGGTCGTCTGTGTGGCTAAAGTGTTTTTAATTGGGATAGTTTGCGTGGCTGGAGTGTTTTTAATAGGCGTAGTTTGTGTGGCTGCACCGAGCACTGGTCTCGGTTTCAGGGTACTTACTACCGGTTTAAAAAATTCTTGTAACAATTCTTTTTGCTCTTTCTCACCTAAACGTCGATTTAAAAACTTTTTAGTTAAACGTTTTTTGAGTTTTGTGATTTCTCGTTTTGTCTCCATTCTTTTGTTTAATAGGTAAAAACGAACGTTTATACCTACCCTCATTTAACGTTTTGTTAATTGATAAAAATCCATAAGGGTTTTTCCAGCATGTTCTACACAGCGTTTTAAAGTCTGAAAATTCCATGTCAGGGGCAATGCGATTCTTGTAAACATGTTTTAAATCTAACTCATCCACGGGAAAAAGGATTAATAAATTCGCATTGTCTCTAACTACTTGATTTGGGATTCTCGTGTAGGACTGACTGCTATAAAAAAACATTGGCGTTTGAATGTCGCCCTTGAGCAAAGTAACGTTCAATGTTTTTTTGTTTGTCTAAAAGGCAATCGTCAAAAAGAATAAGGTTTCGAAATTTTGGGTCCAGTTCTTCGGGAAGAATTAAACCTATTTGTGAATCGTGAAAAAATACGACATTCCGATCAATTTTTTCCTCAATTTTGCCAAATATAGATTGCAAACCTTTGTACTTTGCTTGACATAAAGTTTTACTGTAAATAAATAACCGGTCATAGTCGAGCCATCTTTCGTTACAGATGAAATTAAACAGTAAGTTGGTTTTTTCCACAATTTGCGGGACGTATAATTAAGCATCTGATATTTGAAGGTAGAAATGGATGATTTTTAGGTTCTTTCTTAGGCACGAAAAAGTCATAGTTTTTAATTTCCATTACGTTTTTATTTACACATTTTTTAATGTTTACAGAGATATCAAACCCAAAAAGTCTTCATCAGAGAATTTGTCGTTGGAAGTATCGGAATGGGCTACTCCAAAGTCTACGTTGCACCATAATTTCACGTTGCTGGGAGTATAGTTGGTAACGTACACTGGAGTAATTTTCCCAGTGACTTCTGTCAAGTTTATAGCGTTATAAGATGGCAAGTTAAACTATGGGTTGTCAATAACATATTTGTTAAGTCGCCCTTTAGCTTTGTGTGAATATCCTCGTACACCCAAGTTCTAAGACAGCGGTTTGTCGCATCACTTGCCTTTTCGCAAGAGGAGTAAGAGGAGGAAGCCGTGTGCATAGAACTGGGATAATTAAACATAGTCAAGGATACAGGTTTCTGCTCGTCATACTCGACTTCTAGTTTTTACAGATATACTTTTCAAGATTTTTCAACAGTTTTTGAGTTTCTGGGTCGCTGGGTAAAATCCAACCTTTATATTTTTATTTTTCGTTCGAAACTGGAGTCCCCGAATCTTTTAAATCTTTAAACTGTATGAAAGGACACAAGAAAAACTTTACACTATCGTTAATCTTTGTACCTTTATCGTTATTAATTTTCAACGAGTTTTTTTGCGAGAGATTTGAAAGATTCGTTTGCCAGGATGGTTGAGTCATCTTGAGGTTTATCTCTATTCCTTTTTTAATATATTTATTGGGGCAAAAAAAGAAACTGGGGGGAATGGGCAAAGAGTCTACATTAAAGACCTCATTTGTGAGGACACCAGGTACAATAATCTGAAAAATAAAAGAAAAGACAACTGTCATGATTGGAACTCGAACCCAGAACAGTCGCGTACTAAGCCGGGTATATTAATAGTATGCAGATGTCTTGGGTTCTAGTCCCTGTTGGGGCAGTTGTCTTTTTTTTTTTTGAGATTGTTGCGTCTTGTATTTTCACAAACCAAGTCTTTAATGCATGTTGTTTTGCTTTATTCCTTACCCTGTCACAGTGTCATGTGCACTACAGATTTTTATGCAGGGGGGAGGTGGGGGGAGGGTGGCGTGATTCGTATATTAAAAAAAAGATGTCGGTTAATAAGTTTGGACAATCATTGAAAATGACGAGAGGAGAAGGGAGTGAAGTGATTGGAGTTGGTCCGAGAGCACAGCCTGGGCTAGGGTACGTGCTAACCCCCGAAAACAACTATGATATGGAAAGTAAGCGTTTAACCAAAGTTGGAACCGGCATCGACTCTGAAGATGCGGTAAATTATTCTCAGATCGCTACTCTAGTAACGGACATACAGAAACTTAAAACCGACTTGCCTCCTACCATTACTTTTCTCTCCGAAGAGTTGGCTTCCGCCATATCCAGCATTGGAAAAAATACGTTGTACGTAGATGATGCTGACGGGAATTTCTACGTGAGGAAGAAGCAAATTAAGGTCATAGCTTCCCCCTGGCACGCTGCTGACATGGCATCAAAAGTGTACGTCGATAGGAATTGTTTATTACAAGACGACCAAAAAGTATACTTCAACGTGACGCACAAACTGATTAGAAATTTAAGCGAACCTACTTTACCGAGTGACGCAGCTACGAAGAAATTTGTGCATGAAAACAGTTTCATGCTGATCAGTTTCAGCATGAAAAGCCCTTTGGAAAAAACGAGCAATTGATTCATTATTTCCGGTCCTCTCTAAAACTTAGTATGTACGAGTCCAGGTTTTTCATAAAGCAATTTTATACTGCAGCGATCTGAGCGTGGCACTAGTTGCTAAATGTAAAATAGGTTAGAGAGCCCTTTACATTACGAAACTAAAGGACGAACATTCAACAGTTACCGTTTTAGAAAATCCTCACGTAACAGAAAAAAATTCGCTCATTGCGGTAGAGTCATTTGAAGAGTTTCACCCAGAAGACGTTTATTTCCAGTTAGATTTGCATGTAACTTTCAATGGATGACTCGTCTCATCCTATCTAAAACAGCTTCGTAGTTACGAGCCTTAGAGAAAGCACTTAGGAAAAATAAGCAAAAGTGACTGCACCAAATCTGGTCAAAGTTTTGTACGCGTTTGTAATTGTATTTTATTCTTGGTCCCAAGTAGTTTGCCAAAGACCGGGGAGGACCCATGTTGCCAAAACTATCGAAATAACAAGATTCTCCCTAAACGGTGGATAAGCTACCCAATGACTTCCGTCTCCATCTTGGAAATCTTCCAAGTTTACTATTCCGTTTTCACCAGTAAGCCAAAGTTTTAAGGGAAGCGTGTCTTTACTAAAAGTACCTCTGAATTTTGCAATTTTCATTACTCTAGCCAATACATTTAAATCAAAGTTTGTTAAAGGTTTGATAAAGTCGATTAGACCTTGGGTGGTCTTAAGTAAAGACCTCTGCCACGGGGTAATTTTTTTTGCCTCTTTTTTTGCTCAATTTTTTTTTCTTCGAGCCAGAACCTTCCACTTGCTTGTGATGTCGCACGAGTTCAGCCAGAATTTTTGCATCGTTTTGTGCTTTTATTTACGGCAGATACCACCCCCACTGTCCCACCTGCCAACCCACCGATCCCGGCTTAAATCAGCCCTAGCAAAGCCAACAGCAAAAAGCCGCCTTTCTTCTTTCGCGATCTTGTTTTGAGCGCCATATCTTTTTATTATTATTATTATTATTTAGTAAACACTTTGTTTAGTTCGACTTTGCCTCTATCTAACTTTATATTCATTTTCCTGTCATCAATGAGCAGAGCGTGACAGGTAGTGTTAGCTAGCAAGGCTGCTCTAAGCTTCAGTTTGACTTGTACGTCCACGATTCCCGATTGATGCCTCTCGGACTGTTTGGAGCAATCCAACACCACGAGAGGATAGGCTTTCTTGAACTGGAGCAAGTCAAAACTCAAGTCGTTGGTATCGTGGCAACGCTGCCTAAATTGCTGCACCATTCTGTACAGACCGACGTACTCTCCAGTGGCAAAATTAGTATTTAAATCGAGAAACGGATATCGTTCGGAGTTTAGAGTCACGTGAGCATCTTGCAGACTGCAGTGATCAAACACACCGGGATTTTTGACTAAAGAGTCCTGCCTGTTTGTTTGAAAAGCTAAAACTTACCACCTAGGTTTTTCGACCACGGAAGTAATCAGCACGTGCCAGGTGAAGCTGGTATTTTGAGGGAGCACGCAGCTATCGTAATACCAGTGCCTAAATCCTAAATCCACGGTCACTCCGTGGTCGATGAGATTGTAGAGTTTAAGTTTCTGCTTGTCTGAGGCAGTAACATTCGGAATGAGCCAGCTGATGGTATTTAGAACGACTTTGCTATTGGCTGCTACCGCTGTTTGAAGATAGCGTTAGTGTCGCTCGCTCGCATGAGTGTGAGCACGTGTTTAGTTCCGTAGATTAGCTTATCGTAATTTTCGAAAAATCCCATAACGTGTTTCAGAGGGATGGCGACTGTAAAGCTTCCCTTGGGAGTTGTTTCAACGATGATGGACGTGTGGCGCTGTTTGTATCCCAAGTTGTCTGTTAGTTCGGCTGCGACTGAAGTAGCATTATCCAGCGCCCAGCACTGACCGAGCAGAGCCGGTTGCTCCGCTGAGCCATAGGTGAGCAGTCCCTTCATCAGAGTACCGAACCCAGGATAATTTAAATCGTCGACTTGTTTATCACCGAGACGGTATTTGATGTTACAAAACAGGATCATGGGAGTATTATTAATAAGACTAGCTACATCAGCGTCCGCGTAAGGCGAGTCATCGTCCTTCCCTTTAATCAGGAGGTAACTATTGGCAACGTGCAGAAATAAATCTTGGTTTTCTACATGTATGCGGATTTCCGAATTTACATTGTTGAGATTGGTGCCAACAATAGGATTGTATTCGTGTTAGGTGTAAGACTCGACCGATGAATCGTACACCAAAGGTTCGTTGATTTTTAAGTAATCTTCTGCTACGCTCATTTTCTGGGAGTTGTTATAAATTTGATGAAAGCTTTATTTCTTGGCGTCAAAGCGTTTTTTTTTATTATTAGAGTTAAAATTAAGAAAGAGTCCTTTGCCTTTTTTCAAAACTTGAGCATTTTTATCCTTTTTTTAAATTTAGATCTCAAATGAAGATTCACCTTGAGCGTCTCACCATTTAAATCCAATGGCTCGTTGGGGACTCTATCATTTCGAAACCGGGCAGGGAATTGGTATAAAGAAGTATAAAGTGGGCTGAGTATTGTTATTTAGTACGGATTGCCTATGATATCAACGTGTACAAAAATTGTATTAATGCTCATGTCGACGGTATCTTGACTCTCTCGACTTCTCACGTAGTTGCCCGAGTCAAGCCCCAAGACTGGACTCTTGTCACCCGAAAAAGATATTCCGTAACTCAGATCGGTAATTATCAAGTTGGTTCTTAAAGTGTTCAGATTTGGAAGAATCGTTATGGCATCCTTGTTGTGACCATTCGCATCTATCGCCGATTTGAGAAATTTATTCAAATCCTCGATTTTGTAAGCCCCAGGGGTGACTAACACTTTATGCCATGAAGCGCCACCATCGGTCGTGTACTGAATTTCGTTATTTTCCGAGGTGATGTTGTGGATGCTGTTGTACTTGTCTAAATTAAGCAAAGCCAATTCGTAACTCTTTTCCGAATCCAAATGGATGGAAATGTTTAGATTAATTTTTCAGTCGGATTCTCTGCCGGTGAGAATAATCGAACATGATTCCATGATGTCTTTAAAAAATATATATATATACTTGGAATGAAAAAAGATTGTACTATAACTTTCGACTTCTAACGAATCGAAACCTCCAGTTTCTACAACTTCACGAATCAACAGACCGATGGATATAGTGTTTTGCGATGTATATGGTACAAAAAAAGCTTACTTCATCAAATTGGGAAAGGGACTCGTGAACAATCATAGATAACTTGCCCGTTGAAATGCATTTACCAGGATATCAACACTGTGGTCCTGGAACTAAACTGAAGATGCGACTGGCACGAGGAGATCCTGGAATAAATCAACTAGTCGAAGTTTGCAAGGAACACGATATAGCTTACGCCGAAAGCTCTGATTTAAAAGATCGACACGTCGCCGATGAAGTTCTAATTACGAAAGCTCAAAGGGTGAGAGATGATTCTTCTCTGGTGTGGAGTGAAATATTAGCCGCTGTCATTGTTAAGAAAATCATGAAAACAAAACTCAGGTTCGGAATGGGAAATAAAAAAAATGTATCAACTCGTAAACGAACTTCACAAACCAACGCGGAAAAATTTTCCGAGACGGAAGGTGATTGTACTGGGCCTGAACGATCTATGGCAGGCTGACTTGGTGGAAATGATACCATATGCTAAACTAAATAAAGGGTTTAACTACCACCTGACCTGCATTAACGTCATGTCCAAGTTTGCTTGGGCCATTCCCCTTAAATCTAAAACCTGTTACCGAAGCTTTCAAGAAGATACTCTCAGGAGCGACCGCCCCTCAAAATTTACAAGTCGATTTAGGTAGTGAGTTCTACAATAAAGACTTCAAATTGCTACTTACACGCTGTAACATCAATATGTACTCTACGTACTCTGAGAAGAAAGCGAGCATGGTAAAACGTTTCAACAGAACGCTGAAAACTCGAATGTGGAAAAGATTCACCAGGCAGGGAAATTACAACTGGATACACATTATTGACGAGTTGGTTTCACATTACAACAACACGGTTCATTCCACCACAAAACTTAAACCTAGGGAAGTTACCAGACGTCACGAACCATTGCTGAGACGAACTAGCCCTAAACAACTGCTAAAGAAACCCAAATTTGCCGTAGGAAATAAAGTCAGGATATGTAAAGTTTAAAAAAATTTCGATAAAGGGTATTTGCAAAACTTTACTAACGAAGTATTCACGATCCGTAAAGTGCAAAAAAAAAACCAGTTACGTATCTTTTAAAGGATGAGTCGGGTGAACTGGTGCTCGGAGGTTTCTATGAACAGGAAATTCAAAAAACCCTAGTTCTAGATTTATTTCTAGTGGAGCAGGTGTTACGTAAAAAGAAAGGAAAAGATGGGAAAATGCTTTATTTCGTTAAATGGAAAGGCTACGATTCCAAATACAACAGCTGGACGGATAACATAGATAGTTTAAGCTGAATTCACGTGCCTATAGGCGAGAATACTGAATGCATCGTCGCATACCCATCACTTATCATCGTAAGGACTGAAAGCCAACTTGTTGATGGTGACAGTTTTCAGTTCGTGACCCTCCGAACGAAATGAAAGACCCTAGAGTTCCTACGATGCTATTATTAAACAGCAGATTCTTGTATGTTTCGTGTACAACTTGTGCTGTTTTTTAATGCCCTTGCAAGCCATTTTGTTCTTTCCATCCAATTGTAAAATGCTATAAAGCTTAGACTTTAAACCTACAAGGTCAGAAATTGGGCAACCCGCGCTCTCGTCTTTCATCTTTCCCAATACTTTTTTGTTGATGTCGGAGTGTAGAAAATGGTCTTTGAGGTAGTCTGACGTGTCGAACAACGACGTGTCCTCTTCCATATCTTTGTAAACAATGTCCGTTTCTATCGAATAACACAAGCTATCAGTATCCGTAACTAGGAGTTTACATCTCTCCGGTACTTACTTTCATCATGTGTTCATAGTGAAACTGGTAGACTAGTAACTTGGACAGTTCCAAGACGCTAAACCCAACCATGATGGGTTTGTCCAAGATGATGTTAGCGGGAGTCTTTGTAAAAATTACCAAATCCTCGTTTAGAGATGTGAAACTCGTTGTGCAGGGGTGAGATGCGTACTTGATGGCTTTCTCTTTCGTCGTTGCTATCAAGATGTTGTATCTCTTACGTTTGTTTTCAATCGTCTTACCGAAAATGCTGTTATTCATCAGTTTGTAGAGATTTTTGTCAATATCGTTAGTAGCTGCTTGCCGTTTCTTGTTATTAAACTTGATGTAAGATTTCAGCCAAGGGCTTACTTAAAGCTAATTGCTCTGTGTATTTTCTTGAGGACCATGCCGAGAGAAAGATAGCATGTCAAATTCCTATAGTGCACCACGTAACTTTGTCTTTTAGAAAATGTTAGTGGTTAGCTTTAGGCCTTTGCTATACGTTAACCAAAAGTCCTCGATTGCCCGATGATTGAAAGGAGAAAGTACAGACTTTGTGATTTTCATATGCTCTGGTGCAAATGGAAAATCATTGTGAGACGCATGAAGCATCTCCGGGTATTCCAAGTCCACTTCTAATATCAACCCCGTATCACTCTCGTCTCCGTAATTATCGAAATTTATATACTCGAGTCGGTCTTCCGGCACCCATTTGTACTCTCCGGTCGGTAGATACTCACACATTACATAACCGTACAAGTTGTTGAAGTCCAAAAATATAATGTAAGAATTCTTTTTATCAGGGTCCAAGGTAGATGGTATAGACGGGTTGTTGGCTTTAGCGTATCTTCTAGCTATAAACGAGACACCGCTTCTTATACCCTTTTCCACCATAAGATGCATGTCAATATTAGTGAAGAGATACAAAGACACTCCCGTCGTCTTGAATGCCGCGCCCCAAGATAGGGAGGGTGTAGAAATGTAATGGGAGGGGTCCAATCCGTAACTAGCCAAACCCGTCGCTGTAAAGTTTTCAAAAACATCGGCTAAAAGCCTGACGTCCGTCCACAAATACAAGTCATGGTAATCTCCAAACGTTTTGCATTTCCCTAAATCCCAAATCTTCAACGCGTGTTCGTAAGATTCGGAGCAGATCGCTTCGTTCAACAACGACGTAAATGCTGACTTGGGAGGTAAACGCTCCTCCTCAAACACTTCCACGTTTGTCAGGTATTCGTACGGAAACACGCCCTTTCGCCTAAGACCTCGTACGAGTTCCATCGATTCACCCTCGAAAAGCTTGTCCATAATGTTAAAGTGCTTTAAGTTTGAAGCTAAAGTCTCTAACGATGCCGATGTAAGTAAAACCACCCAATTTCATGCTGCTGATTCTTTCCTTGTTTTTTGCTTTGATCCTCACGTTATGTAGAGGGTTCAAATCTTTGAATGAATTCAAAGCCTTCACGACGAAATGACTGTCGTATTTTTCGAAATTATGCATTACGACCACTATGTTTTTGTTCAAAGTGTAAGCGAAGTTACACTTACTATGTGCGGCACCTCTATATTCACCGGTGATGTGGTCGTAGTCTCTTACTTTCATAAACCTGCTAAACTTTGCTTCGGTTGGGGTAAATGCACCGTGTTTGCAAAGATTGCACACCGCAGCTGTTTTGAAGACCCCTTGGTTAACTCTTCCTTGATTAAACGCTTCATCCTTTGCTTGTTTGGAATCCACGTAAGCCACGATTTTCTTCTGCTCCTCTAATATAGATTCGAAGAAAACCTTCACGCAGTCTACGCCTCTGTACAACCTTTTGAAAAATACTCCACCTAGATGGTCCACAATCACATACGAAAAACTGCAAGCTTGGTGTATGTGATTAACTCTGGTGTATGTATCGTTTCCATCACAACTGGAGACTGGATGGAGCGCTGCTTCAAAGTCCACATAGGCTATGTACAATCTTTTAAGTTAGTTCTTGAAATTCTTAAACTGGATAACGTCGTTGTCGGGCAACGAGGTCTTTTGAAATGGAACTCCCTTGCAAGAAGGAAGGTGGTTGCTTTCATACCTGAAACGAGTTTGAAAACCATGTAGGCAATGCCTTCAAAAATATTTCAAGCGCTTTTAGGGGTTGAAACACGCGATGAATTTGTTGAAGTCTTTTATCGTCACGTAGTGGCCGTTTAGAAGAAGCAAGTCGACGTGATATTTACTTTCAACTAAGGAACTCGCACGATAAATACAAGGTTCATCTTCCTCGAAACCAAAAACAGATACCGAAATGTTGTTGGCTTTTTCGAACGCCGCTATTTTTGGATAAAGGAACGGGGTATTTATCGAACATGCCAACAAACTCATGCGCATGAGAGATGTAATGTTTTGTATCCCAGTCCTGTTGCGAAGAGGGGACAGGGTGTATACTAGCCAACACGGACCACTCAAAACATCTATCATCCGCACTACGCATCGGGGCCTATTTTCAGATTGTCGGGAAGTGGCACATAACCTTTTCCGGCAAATGGCCTATAGATTCCAACACATAGTTCGGTGCACATGCATTGCTTGACAACCCATCCACTTCCTTCTACGGCAAACTGTCCAATACTATGCAGAATCTTGTTTGACATTTTGGAGAGAACATCCTTGCTTCCCACTCTGGTCAGGTTGGAATTGAAATAAGCTTTAATAGTTTCTGTATTATCCGTCGCTTTTTCGAAGAGAATGCATAATCCGATTTGAGCTTTTATGTTTACCATAAGATGTTGACATTGCTCTAAAAGATTTCAATATTTATCCTTGTACAGTTCCAACAAAATCAAGGGTTCATAGTGCATTTCATCCGACGTAAAATCCCGCTTGAAAGTCAAGAAGCAATTGTTGAAAGCATCACGCACGAGATCGAAACCTCCTAAATCCAAACTGAACGGTTTCACTTCGAGTTCGGTATCGTCGGTCACTTCCGTCTACCCCCTGTGGGCTGGGGGTAGAATAAGCCCACCGTACCCCTGCGTGTCGTAGGAGGCGACTAAAAGGGAACCCAAGATTACGGTTTGCTAGTGTGCCAAGGGTCTGCGTGGCGGAGGGTTTTTAGTCCGTCTTGAACACTAGCAACCTCAACACTACGGTTTGCGAGTGCGCCTACGGTGTGTATGGCGGGCAGGTTTAACACCCGTCGCAAGCACTAGTCCGAAAGAGGTGAAGGGACATCCAGACAAACCGGGCCCGGGGTGGCTGCTTAGAGGATGTTTGGCGGTTTGAATCCCCTTTTGGGTTTGATTCCGATTTGCCCATTCTGGCCACTGGGCTTTTCATCCTCATCCCCCAGCATGTTGGCCGTGTGCTGCAACCTAGTAATCCGTGGAGGCGGAGATCCTGGCTTTCGGGCTTTGGCTCCTTATTCCGGAGGACGGGTGGCCTGGGCGAGCCGGCCTAAGGTCAATCGGCTATGACTTTTCGGGTCCTGTCGTTGTGGGGAGGCGGCTTGTGCTGTATCCATCTGCATCACGGACCCGAACTGTTTGGGTTATCGAGGGAGGTGGTGTGTACGGCTTCCTTGGTGGCCTCGCCTCTCGGCATGCTTAGGCTGCCACCTCACCGAGATAGACGGCGGTGTTAGCTTCCTGGTGCAGGGCCCTGGATATGCGGCTTCCGGCCCTGCATCACCCGAGTGCCGCGCGGGGTTTTTCTTTTCTGGGGGGCGCACCGCCGCGACTTCTTTTTGCTCTCCATGGCAACTTCTTCTCCCCCCTCCCCCGCAAAAATTTCTTACCCCCAAAATTCTTCCCCTCCTCGCCGCACTAGCAAGCGCCAGAGGAGGGAACCTGAGATGGTTGGGCCTGGTGCCCAGTTACCGGACATTAGTAAGAGTCGGGACCAAGTCCCGAAGTTCTTGGTGGTGACAGGCGAGGGCCGAGATGTTACACAACTCGGTCCGTTCGCTGTCCACAAGGCACTCAAAGGGATCTGTGGTTCCGATCCGAAGAGTGTCTCTCGGCTCCGTGCTGGGGGATACCTTGTTGAGGTTGAGGATGGGGCTCAGGCAAAGAGGCTTTTGAAGGCGGGTGCACTGGGGTTATGCCCGGTGCGTGTGGAGCCGCATCGTACCTTAAACAGCAGCAAGGGGGTCGTGACGTGCTTTGATTTGAGGGGTCTCAGCGATGATATCATCCTGGACGAACTCAAGTCACAAGGCGTTACGGCTGTGAAGCGTTTGACGCGGAAAGGTGAGAATGGTGCCCAGCCAACTGACACCTTTTTCCTGACCTTCGATACGCCAGTTGCACCGCAGCACATTACTGCCGGTTACCTGCGGTTGAAGGTCAGGACTTATGTTCTGAATCCAATGCGGTGTTTCCGCTGTCAACGCTTCGGCCACACCAGCGGCTCGTGTAAAGGTAAGCCTACCTGTGTTAGCTGTGCTCAGGCAGCCCATGAAGGCGCTGATTGTGCTGGCCCAGAGCAGTGCATCAACTGTGGTGATCAGCACCAGGCCTCTTCGCGGGACTGCCGTGTTTATTTAGAGGAACGTCGTGTGCAGGAATTGAAGGTGAAGGACGGGCTTTCCTATTCGGAGGCCTGGAAGAAAGCTAAACTATCGGCAGCACCGATGACCAGATCTTTTGCACAGGTGTGCAGTGCGCCATTGCCTGGCCCAGTTAGTGAGTCTGCTGATTTAGCGGATTTGCGCGCTGAGCTCAGGTCTTTGACGAGCACGGTAGGCATGTTTGTTACTTTGTTGACCCAGCAACATCCATCTTTGCAGGGTCTTTTGGGTTCTTCGAAACCGGTTGATGCCTTGCCGTCGACATCTGCTCAGCCTGCTACTGTTACTGTTCCTGTTCCTGTAACTGTTCCTGTTCCTGTTCCTGTAACTGTTCCCAGGCAGGTTAAGGCTGTAGTTAAGCCTCCTCCTGCCCGGAGTGCACCACAGAAGGTGTCGAAGAAGGCTCCTGCTGGTACATCCTCAGCACCACCCGTGAGAAAGTTGCCACCAGGAGAGAAGGTGAAACAGTCGTCGAACGACCACCTTGCTGAGGGGTCCATTGCGTCCCCTCCACAATTTGATCCCCCTTTACCCATGGAGCAGGGAGATATTTCCTGTTCCACTTCTCCTGGGCTTTTTCCTCCTTCCGAGGACAAGTTCGTTCTGGACCTCACTCCGGCTTTTGATTCGGGGGAGGATTCAGATGTTTTCGGGTCGCCCAGGGGAAGAGTTGAGGAGGATGATTCAGTCTTAAGCCAGTCCTAATGCCTGCGCAGTCCATCGTTCAGTGGAACTGCCAAAGTTATCGGACCCATGCGGAAGAGCTGCGACTGCTTCTGTCGCATTGGCGACCTCTGTGCTGCTGCCTTCAGGAAACTTGCTTTAAGGCGTCGGATAATCCGGTTGTTAGGGGTTACTCTGTCTACCGTCTGGATGCAGACCCTGTGCCACGTGCACATGGTGGTGTTGCAGTGCTGGTTCAACACTCTCAGCCGCATGCCAGTGTGCCTCTGCACACTAGATTTCAGGCGGTAGCAGTTCGAGTTTCTTTCCAATTGGATATTACTGTCTGTTCGCTGTATTTGCCACCGGATGAGGTCTTTGGGGTTGGTGACCTGGAGGACCTGGTTCGACAGCTTCCTGCCCCGTTCCTCTTGCTGGGCGACTTTAACAGCCACCATGTCCAGTGGGGAGGAACTAATACTGACAACAAGGGAAGGATCCTTGAGGAGTGGATGCGGAGGGGGTCCGTTTGCATCCTGAACGATGGAGCCATGACACACTGTAACTTGGCAACGGGCAATTGGTCAGCGGTGGACTTAGCCTTTTGCTCGCTGGCTACCCCAGTTCACTTCACTTGGGCTGTCACTGCCGATCTGCATGGAAGCGATCACCTCCCCATTGTGTTGTCCACAACACAAGGGGGTTCTGTGGCTTCCAGGCCAGCCCGGTGGGCGCTTAAGCGTGCTGAATGGTCAGCCTTTGCTGAGGCTGCTGTGTTTCAGCGTGCGGTTGAGGACTTTTCTGATGTGGATGAACTTTCCACTCATTTCACTGATGTGGTCCTTGCTGCTGCTCATGCTACTATCCCGCGTACGTCCACACAGCCGCGGCGGGTTCCTGTTCCGTGGTGGACGCCTGCTTGCGGGCAGGCCATTCAGGCCCGCCGGCGAGCGTTGCGTGCATTCACGGTCAGCCCGACTACTGGCAACTTTGTGGCGTTTAAGCGTTGTCGTGCCCGTGCCAGTATGTCATCCGTGAGGCTAGACGTGCTTCGTGGGCAGCTTATGTTTCGTCGATCACGCGCTCCACGCCTTCTCAGCAGGTGTGGCGGAAGGTGCGCCAGATCTCGGGGAGGAGCGTGCCTTCCCCGGTTTCACAGCTGAAGGTCGCGAATACCGTGATCTCTTCTGTGCCAGATATCGCCAATTGTCTTGCGTCTGCATTTGCGCGGGTCTCGAGTGATGACCATTATGATCCTGGTTTCCTCGGGATTAAGCGTAGAGAAGAGGCTCGCTTTCTTGACTTTCGCTCCGATGGGCTAGAGGAGTACAATTTACCATTTACCTGGCAGGAATTTGTTTCAGCTTTGTCCAAGTCGCATGACTCCGCCCCGGGGCCTGATGATGTTCACTATCAACTGTTGAAACATTTGACCCTTGCCTCCCAGCAGTTCTTGCTGGGGATGTTCAACCGTGTGTGGGCGGAGGGCTCTATTTCAGCAGCGTGGAAGACAGCAGTGGTCATCCCGATTGTAAAACCTGGCAAAGACCCTACTTCTCCTTCCAGTTATCGCCCAATCGCTCTGACTAGCTGTGTCTGTAAACTTATGGAACGGATGGTCAGTGAGCGGTTGGTGTGGGTTTTGGAATCACGGGGATTCTTATCTGTGTCCCAGTGTGGCTTTCGACGGTTTCGGTCAACTATCGATCATCTAGTTGCCCTTGAATCAGATGTTAGGGAGGCTTTTCGCCTGCGTCATCATCTGGTTCAGGTTTTCTTTGACTTGGAGAAGGCGTACGATACGACGTGGCGTTATGGGATTCTCCGTAATCTCTATAACTATGGCTTGAGGGGACAGATGCCACTGTTGCTTTCTGCTTACCTCTCAGGCCGTTCTTTCCGCGTTCGTGTCGGGGCGACTCTTTCCCGCCCGTTTGTCTTGGAGAATGGTGTGCCTCAAGGTGGTGTTCTTAGTGTCATCTTGTTTGCTGTAGGGATCAACCCCATTGCTCAGCAAGCTGCTGTTCCCCAGTCATTGTTTGTCGATGACTTTGGCCTGCGCTTTCGGGCAGCTCGCATGCAGACCTGCGAGCGGCAGCTACAGCTGGCAATTAACAAAGTCCAGACCTGGGCGGTAAGTAATGGTTTCCGGTTTTCTCCGGACAAGACTGTGTGCATCCACTTTTGCCGCCAACGAACACTGCACCCAGATCCTTGCCTATACTTGGGACAGGCACAAATTCCTGTTGTCCCACAGGCACGTTTCCTGGGTCTGGTGTTCGATTCCAGGTTGTCTTGGCTTCCACACTTACGTCAGCTTAAAGACAAGGCTTTGCGGGCGCTTAACATCTTGCGGGTCCTGTCGGGCACTTCATGGGGTGCCGATCGCGCTGCCATGTTGCGCCTCTACCGGGCCCTTGTCCGCAGCAAACTTGATTATGCATGTATGGTCTATGATTCGGCTAGTGACTCCACTCTCCAGATGTTGGACACAGTGCATCACAGTGGCCTGCGTGTGGCGACTGGGGCTTTTCGAACTTCTCCAGTGGTCAGCCTCTATGCTGAGGCCTCGGAGCCACCTTTGGCCATTCGTCGGCGACAGCTTGCCATTCAGTATGCTGTGCGTTTGCGTGCTGTGCAATCCAGTCCTGCTTGGTCCATGGTTTTTGGGCCAGACTTGCGAGTCGGTAGACGCAGGGTGGGTAAGGGTGATTTCCGCGATAGGCTCCAGCAGTCCTGTCGGGAGATAGCCTTTGAAATGCCCTGCGTCTTGAGGCTTGGGAGAATGCCAGTTGCCCCTTGGCTTGTCCCAGGTGGCAGTTTCATTTTTGCTCTGGCGTCCCTCCCGAAGGGTTCCACTATACCAGCAAGGTACTTACAGGAGTTCCGACGGCTGAGTTCTCAGTACGCCGGTTATCAGCGCCTGTTTACTGATGGGTCGAAGTCCGACATTGGCGTGGCATGTGCTTGTGTGTGTAGGGGTGTAACGGTTGCCCATCGCCTTCCATCAGGCTATTCTGTATTCTCTGCAGAGCTTTTGGCTCTTGGTTTGGCGGTGGAATGGATCCTTGACCTTCAGGGCACGCATTTCATTGTCTTTAGTGATTCCATGAGTGCCCTGGAGTCCTTGGCGAATTACAATCCTCGGAACCCCTTGACACAACGTGTCCAAGCTTTGCTTTCCCGCTTGCCTGGCCGGCGGAAAACCGTGCTTTTCTGCTGGATCCCGGGCCATGTTGGGATAGCAGGGAATGAACAAGCTGATTCTGCTGCGAAAGGGGCTCTTTCTGGCCCTCTCGGTAGGGATCTCAGGCTTGTTCCCTCAGATGCCTTTCCAACTCTGCGTCTGAGGTTACACGCTTTTTGGCAAACGTCGTGGGACAGACAGAACGGCAATAAGTTACGGGCCATTAAAGGCACTGTTGAGGAGTGGCACTCGGCGTGTCGCCGCAGTCGCCGTGAGGAGGTTGTGTTGGCCCGTTTGCGAATTGGTCACACCAGACTAACTCACTGTTTCCTTTTGCGGGGGGTTGACCCTCCTGAATGTTCTTGGTGTCGACGGCCACTTACGGTCCGGCACTTACTTGTTGATTGTCGCCATCTTGATGGTGTTCGTCGTCGGTTCCATCTTCCGCATGACATTGCGCGTCAATTGGGCGATAAGTCTGTCCTCCTGTCTGGTGTTTTTCAATTTTTGCAGGAGGTACAGATGTATGACAAGATTTAGATTAGGGGTTTGAATAATATCTCTGTAATGTGTGGTGCAGTGGCAACCCGGACCACTGCACTGTGACTGAGGTTGTCGCTAATGACCAAGCTGTCGACGCGCCATTAAGCCTCAATCCCCCCCCTCACTTCCGTCTTGTCTTTCAAATCGTTAATCATGTAGGACAAAGCCCAGTCGATTCTGGTATCCTCTATTATAGACACCACTAGAGATCTGACGTTGTTTACTACGAGGTTGAAATTTGCTGGCATTCGAGAAACTATTCCTTTCCTCAACAATGGTTTGAGTTTAGGAAAAGACAATTTCAGTCTC
Source organism: Lithobius niger (assembly GCA_023313725.1). Lineage (NCBI taxonomy): Eukaryota > Metazoa > Arthropoda > Chilopoda > Lithobiomorpha > Lithobiidae > Lithobius > Lithobius niger. The sequence continues at coordinate 24,863 of JAHWFP010205849.1, read as the reverse complement.
TTTCTCGAAGACTCTCCAATTTCCTTTCTACGTTCTTTTACAGCCCTAACACACTTGTGCCGTTTATAAGCGAGACCGTCCGAATAAGTATCACCGCACGATTTGCAGGTTACGTTATATTTTCCTTCGTGACGCCTTTCGTGCATTCGTTTATAACTCTTGCTCGTGAATGTCTTCTCGCAATACTGGCACGTGAAAATCTCAATGTCAAACATTGGAAGATCGTGATTTTCTTCTTCTTCATCGATCATCGTTGGTCTTTTTTTTATCTTCCGATGTCGAAACCATCTATTCGTTCATCGGCAGGGACGAATGGAAAATTCTGATATGAACCGTAGCTCGTTTCAAATCAGGAAAAAAATTCCAACAGGCTTCGCAGTAATATATACCTCCAAACTTGATTTTTTTCGGGCGTAATCATTTTTCCATCGGATCAGTCGTAGTGTACCAAGAATTCATCGTAGGAAGAAACGAGTCCTCCGCAATCGAGACAAGTAAAGTTTACCACGCAAGGCTTCTGCAAATGATTTTCCACCTCTTCCCGCGATAAAAACTCAACCTTGCATTTCTTGCACTGGAACCTGGAAACCACATCGTACTTGGCAGCCATGGTTGATATTAATATCTACGGAATTGTCCCCGCCTTTTATACCCCGTCCCAGTGGTCCCCATGCACTGCAAAATCGTATTCCCTCCCCGTGATACGCGCACGGGTGAAAAATGACAAAAAATAGCAACTCCACTGTAGAAAAAACCTGCAAACAAATTACTCAAATAGGAGTACGGTTCAAAATGCCAGGCGCAGAGTTTTCCTTTTTCCCAATTTTCAAAATGTTATTGTTAATTCGTCATTTTTCACGCACTCGCGCACCCCCCGTGAGATCTTCCAATTCATCTTTTTCACGCTGCGATGCATTCGAGTAGCATTTTAACAACAGTGCCTGGCCTGGAGGTCCTACTGGGGAATTCGTCATTATCATGCAGTTTTGCTAATTCGTCATAACGTGCATGCTGAATTCGTCCCCATTGCCGTACAGTTGCTGATTCTTCAAAAAAGGGCTGTTCGAAAAGGGTTGTTTTTTTCTTTTTTCCAATTACTTTGGCTGTCACAAAGTTTTCATGTTAAATGCAAGATTTTAGCGTTGGTCTATAGGGAGACATGAACATCCTCACGTGCAGCCCTGAATCACACTTCAAAATTGTGGTTAGAATACGTCAGTAGTGGTAGTGTAACATGAAGACACACCTCCCCCCGCCCCCGCGAAAAAATCTGCTTCCCATGCAGGGATTTGAAGTAGGGGGAAACTTCCTTTTGCTCCCTTTTTCCATTTCGTCGACCTGAAGTAGGGTCGGAAAGTACTTTTTGCTACCTCCTATGATGTGCACAAACAAACCCTAAAAAAATCGCTTCCCTCTTCCCGCGCGCCGAAATTCGTTGAGGATGAGGGGGGCCTGCTTCCACGTGAGGGATTTCATCAATCTGGATGAGGGGGGCCCGCTTCCCATGCGCGGGTTTTCATCAGTCTGTAGAATGGGGGCCCACTTCGCGCGTGCAGGTTTTCATCGATCTAGATGGGAAAATGCCTGCTTCCCACACGAGGAGATCCTTCGATCTGGAGGAGGGGACCCACTTCCCTTGTGCAGAAATTCGTCGATCTGGAGGACGGGTGGGGGAGGCGGCGATTCGTGCGAGCTGGTGTGGTCAAGGTCATTGATGGGGAGGGCCCTTTTGCTGTCCTTTTCTTGCATGTCTGTGTCCATATGCGACCTCCATGTGTGAAAGTCATGCCCAAAGTCATCTGACCGGAAGTTACGACCTCCAAGGGGTCGTGCAAATGCTTCATGGGCATTCACATTGTGAGAACTGCTTTTCAAAAGTGTGATAAACGAGGTTATGAAATATATTGCTTCTTTCTACATCACCTAGGAGGTAAAGCATATGGCGTGTTTTTTTGACGTGGTTTCTTCGGTAAGCCCAATTCACGTGGCTCGGAGATCATAATGTAGCCTCGCAAGCTTGTTTTTTCCCTGTCTAATTTTACTTTCATCCTCCGTTTGCTTTTCTAGAAATTTTTTTACTAGCAGCTTTTCTCTCTAGTCTAGCCGCTCTTTGCTAATTCTATTCTTGAGCTTGAGCTGTTCTTTTAGTAGCGGCCATTTTCTCTAGTGTAACCTGTCTTTGCTCCTTCATTTCTTTAGCTTGAGCTTTTCTTTTAATGGCAGCATTTTTCTTTAATCTATCTTCCCTTCATGCCTCCATCTCTAAAGCGTGAGCTTTTTCTTACTAACGGTATCTTTCTTTCTAATCTTCTTCTTTCACGCCTCAAAATCCTCAAACTTTTTCTGGGGTTTCTCCAATACGGCGAATCTGCGAATGACCTTCTCGTTTTACTAGGATATTTTCGCTTCGATCTGGTTTTGTGCTTCTTGCTCTTCCAACTGGAGGAACAATTTTTCCTTTCCCTCCTCGTCGCTCATCACCTCCAAGTCCGAGTCGAAATCACCTGCATGTTCATCCCAAATACCTTTACCATAATGACCGATGGCTGGAGTATATTTGATGTTGTCCAGGATAAACCTCTTGAATGAATGATGTAGTGAATGATGTACCTCATCTTGTGAAGAAGGTTCAGGACGAGTTTGGTGTTGGAAGTGGACTTTACCTTGTGGTTTAAATTTTCCACCAGATTCAAAGAATAAGGGGAAATTAGCTCCTTTCCCATGTCGATCTTCTTCAGAACTAGTGGATAATCGTTATGCACGTCGTGCAACTTTTAGGGTAATTGAGGTCGACTTCCAGTATGTACCACACGTCGGCATCGTCCGGTACCTTGTCTACATCCAAAGTTCTAATCTCCTCCCTGATTAGGTAGCGATACTTGCTGTAGGGGAGATGAGTGCAGATGGCCGTAGAGGTTGTTCATATCCAAGTCCATTATGTATAGCGAGGGTTTGCTAGGGACGTAAAGAGGTAGGTATTTGTTATTGGCTTTCGAATGCTTCTTCGTGACAAACGAAACTTCGCCACTGATGACGGACAATATGAGATTGTGTTTCCCGATGTGCATGAATAGCTCAAATTTGGTTCCTGCATCTTAAGGAGAGCTGTCCAGCTTAACCCTGGGGTAGTGACGTAATAGCAGGGATGTGTAATGGCAGCTTGTTATTTTCGAAGCGCAATTTTCGTTAATCTACGAAGATGTCGGCGAGCAAGAAAACGTCAGTTGTTTGGTATATATTGTGGTAGGAACGGAATACCTTTGATTTCATTTTCAGTCGGAGGTTTAGTAACCGGACGTACTCATCTCTCGCCAACCCCCCGTCTTTCAATTGGGAGTAGACCAAATGCCTCGACGGTAAATCTTCGTTGAAATCGGAAATGTCATTTATATGTTCGTACGGGTAAACACCCTTTTTTATTAACAGGTTGACGTCTTTTCCCAGGTGGTTGCCACCTCAAGGATGGGAAACCGATATTGTCGTTCCTGCGGTTCTTTACTAGAGTATCCAGAGAAACGTTTAACAAGTTGACGCTTTCTATGAAATAAAGATTTATCTTGCTGACTTGATCCTTAATCGTTTAGGTGTGAGTTAATCGGCGTTGCGAGCTATAACATCCACTTTTCACGGGAACTTCTGGACTGCGGGTACCAGAAAGTGATGCATACCCTTCCAGTCCGTGGAACACGACGTGAATGGTTTTACGTTCTCGAGTGGTTAGGTTACAATTTGGATGAGCAGCTCCTCGGTATTTCTCGCTGATGTGCCAATGATCCCTCACCGTATTGACGACGAGCCGTACTATAGATTCCCCTGTCGTTATTTACTTTCTGGTGCACTTCTTGAAAGCTTTCCCGCAATAATGATAAATGCAGGCATTCTTGAAATCGGTTTCTGCAGATGGGGGAGGTGGAGGGGTTTTTGCATTTTTCAGCAGGTTCACGTTATATCCAGCTTCTTCATCCATATATTTATTAAATACGTCGACCGCATCTTCTCCCCAAGTGGTATTTGTGACGCATGATCTTCCCATCGTGTTTCTCTAGAACGTAGCCGAAACTGCAAGGAAGGTGTTAATGGATTTCGGTGGTTGAACTCGTCAAAGCGTCTAGTTGAGGGGTCTGGATGGGGCAAAGGAGGCATTCAAAATCTGCGTATATGATGTGGGGGAAAAGGTTTGGACGGCTAAAGTGCTTGAATACGAGATAGTTTTCTCCTGGCTTCTTGAATCTGATACCTTATATGAGGTTAATTTTGAAGCATTCTTTCCTATGGACCAGGAGCATCCATTCTCTTCCCAAACCGGCAAAGCATTTCCTACAATAGAACTTGGCATGAGAGCCCAAACCTCGATAGCGTAGAAAAGCAGCTGCTTCGACAATGGCGCAGTAATTGGTGTTTAAAGTTTCTGAATCGTCGTCATCATTGTCCTACAGATAGAGAAGGTCGATCGGTAGTCGGTCCAAGATTTTAGAGACACAAAGCGGGTGTACTCCTCTTCGCCGCTATAACCAATGATATTGATTGATAGATCGTTCTGCTTTTCAAATTTGTCGATTTTGGCAATGTTAGTAGGGTAGGACAACATGGAAGTATCAAGCATATCTTCAAATTCGTGGTAATCGTCTGGATCGACATTGTCCAACTGCAAAACCGCAGCCAGTACAGAATACAGAAAGCATTTCTGATCCTTCAAATTTTGAACTTTCACCAGAGCTTTTTGCTTGCCAGGGAGTGCTTTTGGAAGAGGAATGTACGACGATGCTCGCAGAGGCTTATATTTTGATACTCTTATTAGCAGGTTACAGATGCGAGATATAACCATGCCGCTACCCATCTCGGCGAAAGCAACGACAGATTCTTGGATTTTTGCAAAAGCCTAGTCCAGCAGAGTGGGAATGGCATTGGGATTATTTATTTCGGAGTATCTCGACTAGAATCCTGTTTGAATGAATGCTCCATCCCTAGGAAACTCTATACCCAAGCTGATCTGGGCTTTGCAGTTTACCAGCTGGCGTAAACAAACTTCTAGCATCGTTTTTAGTGCCACGCTTATAGATAAGAGGAATTCAAGTGGATCGCCAAAAAAACGTTTCCCCACTAGAGGTATCTTGTATTGCACGTCACCCAATCCTTCGTCTCAAGATGGGGGTGACTGACTCTTGAGAAAATTTGGTAGCTTGTCATGGAAGCAAGTATATTCTTCTGCATCAAATGGGTGATGGAACCGTAGGTGTTCCCACAGTTCAGCTTGCGATGGGGAAAATGCTAGTGCAGTACACGCATGTGAAAGTTTTCTTTTCCATTCTGAGAATATAAAACAATTAGCCTTTTTTAATATTTATGAAAAATAATTGAGGAAGGGAAGAACAACAAACTGAGAAAGGGAAGGGAAGAAAGCAATTATTTTAGGTTTATTGTATTGAAAAGGTTTTACATGAAAGAAGGACGGACATATTTATTTAGGATTGCTAATGGTGTCTGTCCAACTGTTATGCTTGGCATCATAGCCCTTCCATTTAAGAAAGTAAAGCGTTTTCCCATCTTTTCCTTTCTTCTTATGTAATACGTCATGTTCTACTAAAAGCAAATCGGGACCTAGAATTTTTTGAAGTTCTGGTTCATAAAAACCACCGAGCACCGGTCCACCCAACTCATCTTTTAAAAGGTAAGTAATCGGTTAGGTTTTTTGCAACTTTTCGAATCGTTAAAACTTCGTTGGTAAAATTATGTAAATACCCCTTATCGAAAACTTTCTTAACTTTAGAAATCCTGACTTTATTTAATAGGGTGAAATGGGAATGTTCAAGTACTAGTTCGTCTCTACAACGATTCGTGACGTTTGGTTACTCGCCCCGGTTTAAGTTTTATGGTGGAATGAACCGTGTTATTGTAATTGGAAACTAACTCGTCGATAATGTGCGTCCACTTGTTAGTCCCTTGTCTAATGAATCATTTCCACATTCGAATATTTAGCGTTCTTTTGAAACGTTCTACCACACTCGCATTTTTCTCAGAGTACGTAGAGTACATGTTAATGTTATCATGCCTAAGTAAGGCTTTCAAGTCTTATTGTAGAACTTGCTACCTAAATCGACTTGTAAATTTTTAGAGGGTGTCGCTCGTTTGAGTATTTTCTTGAAAGCTTCGGTAACGTCTATACCGGATTTAGATTTAAGGAGAATGGCCCAAGCAAACTTGGACATGACGTTAGTGCAGGTTAGTAGGTAATTAAAACATTTAATTAGGTTAGCGTAAGGTACCATTTCCATTAAGTGAGCCTGCCGTAGATCGTTAACACATAGTACAATTACTTTCCATCTTGGAAAAGTTTTTCGGGTTGGTTTGTGAAGTTCTTTTACTACGAGTTGATCCATTTTTTTTATTTCCCATTCCAAACTTTAGTTTTGTTTTCATGACTTTCTTAACGATCGAAGCGGTAGCTTTTTTCTCCATGCCAGAGAAGGATCATGTCTCACTCTTTGAGCTTTGGAATTAAGAACTTCATCGGTGGCGTGCCAATCTTTTGCTTCGTCTAGCTTATGAATTCCTGGGTATCCTCGAGTTAAACAGTTTAGTGCCCATGCCGCAGAATGGTAGCCCGGCAAATGCATTTCGAGCGGGACTTTATCTATGATTTTGTTTACAATTCCTTTCCTAGACTTGGTATAGGAAGCTCTTTTTGTCCTTCACGCCTCGCAAAATACCTCTTGCATCTGTTGGTTATTTTTTGCGTTGATAATGACGGACGGCTCAGGGCCGTTAGAAGTGTGACGTTAACATTTGACGCATTACCTCATCTTGGTATTTTTTGATTCCATGGTTTTTTGTTTTATATACGATTTTTTAACCAAAACCTAAATTTTGATAAGCCACCCATTTTTCCCGAGCTGATATGATTTGTCTTTGCTGCATTTCTTATAAAATTTCGACCATCTTGTTTCTATGGCATTCGTGGCTGGCCAAAGCAGATTTATACAAATGCCTGAGTCTTTTTATCAATTCATTGGAATAGTCTTAATATTTGTTATCGATCCTGCTCGAATGACCCACTTTTATAACCATGGCTATCTCTTTTTTCTTCGATTTCGTGTCATCCCAAATCAGAGCAATAATTGACGTGTATTTAGCACTACGATTGGATTTGGGTTTACAAGTAGCCGGGGTCATTGTTTTGATAAATGGAGAGAATATTTTTTTAACATAGCTGCAAAAGCTGCTTTAATTTCCGGCTCGTGGAAAGTTTCTTTCAAATCATTAAATACTAGCAAATTCCAAAGCCCATGTCTCCCCAAATACTGCTCCCCCTCGACCACTATGTCATCCTCAAAAATTTAAACCACTTTATTATTGAAGGTCAGCTCACCTTTTTTCCTGTCATACTGTAACTCGAATATTGGGTCAGTGTGATTTTCGAAAAAAATTATAAAGAAATATTTAGCAGTTTCTCAAATAACTGGCCAGGTAACAAACTATCGAGGCGATGTCAGGAAGCTCGGGGGAGTGGAAGTGCGTCTAGCTGCCGCCGTGGAATATGTAGGGGTGAGTTTAGGACCGGTGCTCGTAGTTTCATATTCGGTTTTAGAAGGATTCACGGGTGGAATTCGTATTATAGGAGCGTGAGATGGACGTGAATATTCGCCAAGGCTGTAATTGAGGTGGGCCAACAATGACTTCTCACTAGGCATAATGGCTTAGGAAGGGGACGGCAATAAACCCGATGCTTCATAGTCATCCTCGTCATCAGTTTCTTCCTGTTTGTAAGCTTTAATCGGTGTACTTTGCGTGTGCGCGTTACTGTTTTTACACCACTGAACAATGTTAGTTTTAGAGCGCCAACAACCTGTTTCACCGTGCTTACTATTGGTAAAAAAAACTTGTAGCGATTCTTCTTACTCTCTCGTACCCAAACGTTGATTTAAAAACTTTTTAAACGTCTTTTGAGTTTTGCGATTTCTTTTTTGTCTCCATTCTTTTGTTTAATAGGCAAAAACGAACGTTTATATCTCCCCTCGTCAACGTTTTGTTAATCGATAAAAACTCATAAAGCCTTTTCCAACAATTTTGACACAACGTTTATAGTCGGAAAATTCCATGTCAGAGCCAACGTGATTCTCGTAAACGTATTTTAAATTTAACTCATCCATGGGAAAAAAGGATTAAGAAATTTGCATTGTCACTACTTCTTTAGGAATTCTTGTGTAGGACTGACTGCAATAAAAAACATCAGTGTTTGAATGTCTTCCTTGAGTGGAGTAACGTTTGATGTTATTTGTTTGTCTAAAACGCAATTATAAAAAACAATTAGGTTCGAAAGTTTGGATCCAATTCTTTGGGAGGAATTAAATTAATTTGAGTATCGTGAAAAAAAAGAGACATTCTGTCCAATGTTTTCCTCAATTTCACCAAATATAACGCTTTGTACTTTGATTGACGTAAAGTTTTACTGTAAATAACTATACGGTTGTAGTCACGCTATCTTTCGTTACAGATAAACTTAAACAATAAGTTAGTTTTTTCCGCAAATTGTGGGCCCTATAATTAAACATCTGATATTTGAGGGGAGAAATTATGATTTTCAGGTTCTATCTTTGCACGAAAAAATCTTAGTTTTTAATTTCCATAGCTTTTTTATTTACACATTTTTACAGCGTTTACAGAGTTACCAAACCCATAAAAGTCTTCCATAAAAGTCTTCTGCATCATATTTTAACGTTGCTGGGAGAATCATCGGTGACGTACAGCGTAGTAATTTTCCTGGTGACTTCCTTCAAGTTAAAGTGTTGTAAGATGGCAAGTTGAACCAGGTTGTGGCGATAACATTTTTGTTAAGTTATCCTCTAGTTTTGTGAATGTTCTCGATCACCCAAGTTCAAGACAGAGCGCTTTGTCTCCGATTGTGATTTTTTCATCCAAAACTGGAGTCCCTGAACCCTTCAAATCTCGAAACTGAATGTAAGGAGATAAGGAAAACTTTACACCATTGTTGATCTTTGTACCTTTCTCGTTCCTAACTTTCGTCAAGTTTTTTTGCAAGATATTGGAAAGATTCGTTTGTCAGGATAGTTGAGACATTTTTTTAGGTTATTATTTATTTTGTGGTTCTTCCTTTTATTATATACCTTCATATTTAAAGAAAACGCTTATCGACGGCTTGGCACATTTTGAAATTTTTCCTATTTAAAAAAAGGATGTAAGTCAATAAGTTTGGATAAGCATTGAAAAGGACGAGAGGGGTAGGGGTGAAATGACGGTAGTCTGAGTTGATAGCCAGGACTAGGAAACGTTTTAACCCCGGAAAACAACCATGACATGCAAAGCAAGCGTGTAACTGAAGTAGGAGCTGCTATCGAACCTGAAGACGCAGAAAATTATTCTCAGATCGGTACTCTGACAATGGACATTCAGAAACTTAAAACCAACTTGCCTCCTACTGTTACTCTTCTCTCTAATTAGTTGGCTTCCACCATTTAGATGAGGGTGATGGAAATTTTTACGCGAAGAACAAACAAATTAGGGACGTAGATTTCCCCAGCACGCTGCAGACGTGGCGGCAAAAGGGAACATTGACAGGAATTGTTTATTGCAGAACGACCAGAAAGTTTACTTTAATGCAACGCACAAGCGGATAAGAATTCTAAGCAAACCTACTTTACCAAGTTACTAGAGCGTGAATCTGAAAGTGAATCTGAAAATAATCAAGATGTAACCGAAAATTCAGAGTCTGGTTCTGAAGCTGATAGTTAATCAGATAACGATTATCTGGTATTAAAAAATAATACTCTTGGAATAAGTCAGGCTGTGGACCAAATTTCAGTTCCCCTACAAACCAACAAAATTGTCATTCTTGTTAATTCCATGAAAATATTTAAATGGAACATGCCAGTCTGCCTCAATGGTGTCGATCTCAATATGGAACTTGATTCCGGGGCAGACGCTACAGTAATCCCAATTGAGCGGCATACAAAATATTTTGCAGATTGTCCACTCAAGCTCAGTCCATTTTCAATCCACTCATACACCGAGAGTGGAAAAGACCATTTACACGGTTAAGCTTAAGGTTACAGGAAATGGTCAAACAGAACATTTGGAGGCGCTTCTTTCCAAAATGTATAAACCCGCTCGATTGGAAAAAGATTGGCTTTCAATCTTCAGAGTAAATTTTGACCGCTATTGCGACCTGCAAGTGAATGTTAACGTTAAGAAAAGTGTTAAACACATTAAAACTAGTTCTACACCAGTTGACACTTCTGAAATAGTAAAGGATTTCCCTGAGTTATTTAGTGAGGGTATGGGTAAGTTTGAAAACTTTAAAGCAAAAGATACATCTAAAACCTGACGCTAAACCTGTGTATTGTCGTGTCAGACCCGTTCCATTGGCACTGAAAGAAAAGGTTAACCAAGCAATTTGCAGATTGGTTGGCCTTCACATTCTAGAGCCTGTGGAGACCTCTCAGTGGTCTACTGCTATCATCATAGTTCATAAACCAGAAGGACAAATCCGGGTGATAGGTGATTATAAGACCACTGTGAATGCTCAGTTAGAAGTAGACCACTATCCGGTCCTCACGGCCGCAGAATTGTTTAGTGAACCCGCAGGCAGTGACACTTTTCCCTTATCGATCTTATGGATGCCTTTCTGCAGATTGAGCTCGATAAAGAGCCCCAAGAAGCAATAACAATAAACACACCTCTGGGCTTATTTGGATGGTTGCGTGTACCCTGGGCCTAGCATCCAGTCCTGGAATTTTCCAGAGGGTCATGACACAAATCACTAGTAAAATCCCCAAAGTCTCCCATTCTATGATGACATCCTAGTGAGTGGGAATGGGAAAGGGCATGACGACTCTTTAAACACGCTGTTAACTGTTTTACAAGATGCAGGAGCCAAACTTAAGATCGAGAAGTGCAAACTGTCACGGCCTGAATTAAAATTTTTAGGCCACATGATTAATGCTGAAGGCTTGCATACACTCCCTGAGGTTATCGAAGCAGTCACAAATGCTCCTTACCCAACTTGTATTCAAGAGCTGCAGAGTTTTTGGGTTTCGTTAATCATTACTCAAAATACCTGCTAACCTTGCTCATATTCTGTCACCAATTACTCGGTTGTTAAGTCCTAGTGTGAAATGGGTATGGAGCAGAATGTGACCAAGCAGTTAGTAAAGTAAAAGAACTTTTTATTAAATTCAAAAATTTAGTACATTATGATCCTAAATTAAAACTAAAGCTCGTTTGTGATGGCTCACCTTACGGGGTCGGAGCATGCTTAATGCATGTCATGAAAACGTAGAATCTCGTCCTATAGCTTTTGCCTCACGAAAGCTAACCCAGGCCAAACAGGACTACAGTCATTTCGACAGGGAGGCTCTCAGTGTGGCTTGCGGATTGAAGCGGTTTCAGGAATACGTTGATGGTCAGCGATTCATATTACAGTCTGACTAAAAGGCATTAATATGGATTTTTAGCCCTAAAAAGGGAATTCCACAAATGGCAGCAGCCAGGGTTCAAAGATGGACAGTTATGCTAAATGCATACGATTACGAGTTCGAACGCATCCCCGTTAAACAAAACCTAACTGCCGACTTATTATGTGGATTTCTCCTACCAAATACAGAGGAGTTTGAAGATGCCGATGCCCAATATAACGTTCTTGCTTTAGAAACTGTTTCTAACTTACCAGTTTTAAACAAGACACTTGTTCTCGAGAGTAAACACGATAAAATCTTGTCAAAAGTTTATCGTTACGTGAATCATGGGTGGCCAGAAAAGTGTGAAAACCCTGATCTGTTACCGTACTTTTTACATCGTACTGAAATATCCGTACATCGTACTGAAATCGACAGCCTTAAGAAAGCAGAATTTAAAGGATCTCCACAGTGCCCACCTGGGAATAGTTAAACTGAAAGGTTTGGCTAGGTAAAAGGTGTGGTGGCCTAAGATCGATTCAGACATTGAGCATAAAGTTGAATCTGTCAAATTTGTCAAGAGTACAAAGATACTCAAGCAGCTGGACCAAAACACACATGGGAATATCCACTGAAGCCTAATGCCGGGTTTCATGCCAATTTCCTTGATCCGATGGATAATTACATGTTTTTAATCCTAGGGGATGGACATTCAAAAATCCCATTTGTGCACAAAATGAAATCCACACCTTCTGCCAAAGTGATAGATGTGTTACATAACCACATTGCCAAATACAGCTTGATGGACAGCTTAGTAACTGACAAAGCTACACAATTCATGTCTAATAAATTTCAAACTTGGCTTAAAACTAATGGTATCAGGTATATGACTGGACCCAGTTTCGCTCCCTGGACTAATGGTCTTGCAGATATTTATGTACGGAGCATTAAAAGAGTTTATAAGGCTGTGCGGCGGCAGGGATCCACGATTCAGGAAAGGATAAATTCTTACCTATTATAAGCTCTAATCACTATCTCCGCTACCACTCAAGCTACACCAGGAAAACTATATTTTAATCGAGAATTGAAGTCTCGTCTGGATTTGTTGTTTCCTGACCCTGCTACAGTTGTTCGCCGAAACCAATGAAAACAAATTGAAAGCACGAAAGTTGAAATTGTATCAAATTGGTGACAAAATATGGTACTGTGACTTTAACGTAACTAATTCTAGGTTATGGTCTAGTGGCATAGTGCATAAAAATTGTGAACACCAGTCCTATATTGTAGTTGACACTAGCGGTAACGAATATCGTAAAAACATCGCAAGCAATTAAGACCACGTACCGTTGATAATGGTTGTGCTGAGCAGTCACCAAAAGCAAAAATCCCGAAGCCTAAAACCGAGAATTCCAGCATGCATAACTCCCGAAATAATGAGCAACTTCACTGTAAATCTGAACTTCACTCCAAACCGAAACATCGCATGTCTTTTGGCGGTAAACGTCACAAAAAACTGGTTTCCGTTGACGTATTTCCTTCAAGAAAATCTCTGGGCCAATCCAGGCGATCTTTGCCTGTTACTAAGGGCTATCAATCACCAATCAAAAGCCTGTCTCAGTCACCTGAGAATTTACGAAGCAAGATGCCAGGTGTCAGCACCATACCTGCTGAAACACCCACCACGCAGTCAGTAGGTGAGTCCGACAAGGCAACTAAATTACCTTTGGCTAATGTTTTTCAGTGCCCCTTCCGAGGATATTAAAAAGGCAGAAAGGTCACAACATCCGTTACTTGTAACATCGCAATCTGCTGAGCAAGCGATACCTACACCAAAACGTGCAAATCAAATCACAAACGTAGTGTACTTGGCTGGTACACCTTGCCCTGCATGGATAACTATGGCATAATGAAAGGACAAACAAGTGTTGTGTAAGCTACAACTGAAGAGACAGTTTACATCCTATTAGCAAGCTGTTGCAGTTTACAGTCATGTGACAGGAAGGCACATTGGTATGGCATAGTAACAATTACAATATGTTCTAACCTAATAGAGTTAGTTATGGCAAACTAGGATGGTTAACAGATAGGACCTAAATTGATAGCGGCCAATGTGGTGCCACAAATAACGACACTACAGTGGCTATGAAGACATTTCTGCACGAAAACAGTTTCATGCTAATCAGTTTCAGTATGAAAAGCCCTTTGGAAAAAGTGAGTGATTGGTTCGTTAATTCCGGCCTATGTCCCTAGGTTTTTCAACCGAGGAAGTAGTTAGCACGCGCCAAATGAAGCTGGTGTTTAAGGGAGCTCACAGCTGTCGTAATGCTAGCGCCTAATCTTAATTCCACGGTCGCTTCGTGGTCGATGAGATTATAGAGTTTAAGTTTTTGCTTGACCGAAGCCACGACGTGTGGAACGACCCAGGAAATGGTATTCGGATGAACTTTGCCATTGACTGCTGCCGCTGCTTTGAAGATGGCATTCGTGTGACTAGATTGTATGAGTGTGAGCACGTGTTTAGTTCTGTAGATTAGCTTATCGTAATTTTTGAATAATCCCATGATGTGTTTCAATGGGATGGCAACGGTAAAGCTTCCCTTGGGAGTTGTTTCGACATTGATGGACGAGCGATGCTGTTTTTATGTAGTGTTGTTGGGTAGTTCGGCATCGATGGAAGCCACACTTTCTAACGCCCAGCAATGACCGAACAAAGCCAATTGCTCGGACGAGCCATAGGTGAGCAGCCCCTTCTTCAGAGTACCTAACCCCGGGTAATTGAACTCGTCGACTTGTTTATCACCTGGATGGTATTTATTAGAAAACAAGAAAATGGGAACATTATTAATCAACGTCAGCGTCGGCGTAAGCCGAATCATCATCCTTCAGCAGCCTCCCTTTAATCAGAAGGTAACTGTTGGCAACGTGCAGAAACAAATCTTGGTTTTCCTAGCCATCGATGTCTACAGGAAGCCTGGCACGCCGAAAGTGATGTCATAGCCCCGGACACCTGAAGTGACGTCATAGACCCGGACACCTGAAGTGACGTCATAGCCACGCCCACAGGAATTGACGTCATAGGAGGTAGCAAAAAGCACTTTCCTACCCTCCTCCAGATTTACAAAAAAACAAAAAGGATAGCAAAAAATACTTTCCTACCCTCCTCCAGATCGACGAAAACTGGAAGCCCTACCAACTGGAGGCCACGGCCACCGGAAACCCCGCCCACAGGAACCCATACTAACTGGACAATTTCTCAGCCTCCTCCAGATAGACGAAAACGAAAAAGGTAGCAAAAAGCACTTTCCCACCCTTCCCCACCGGAAGCCTCGCCGTCCGGAAGCCACAGCTAGGTCATTAGCGCCAACCTCAGTCACAGTGCAGTGGTCCGGGTTACCACTGCACCACACATTACAGGTAAGGGTATGGGTATGGGTGATTCATGGGACATCGTGGTCTGTGGAGAAGGTGGGGTTGCCTGCGTTACTAAATGACCGAAATCTCGAGGGTGGCATGAAACCAAACGACCATTGAATGTTACAGGAGGCAAACGACCATATGGAGCCGGTCGAGCCTTCGAGCGAGACCAGTGCTGAAGTTGTCAAGGTGGGCTTGCTGGCACCGGTTAAATCAAGTGGATACTAAAGTTGATTAATATCAGTCTGACCTTTAGGTGGGCGACACTTTGGCGAAGGTGAACTGCATCTGACATGAATGCAGTGTTCGCGGCCTCAGGAGTGTGTAGCAATTCAGCAGAAAGAGAGGTGGTCGCCTTTAAAAGAGAAGATCCAAGTGAGCAAGATTATCAGGTGATAAGTCCAGGCCATGAAGGATGGTGGTGCGCAGAGCTGTGGCTGACAAAGACGACACACCGGTTGTGGAGGATGGATGCTGAGAAATGCTGTAGTCAGGATCGGAAGGCGAAGGCTTGGTGCCAGTCATATGGCCAGCTACTAAAGGGAATGGCAATGTCCCCTTAGTACAACCATAACCATGGATGCTGGTGGAGACGACCTGGGATTGCTTCAACAGGGGAAGTAAAAGTCAACTGAACTCTAGGAGAATGATTCGTCATTGGAAGGCCGCAGTTCGTTTTTGCTTCTGGCAGGATGCTGATGGAGGCAAAGGCGAAGGCACCTTAGGAGGAGACGAACTTTTGGCAGTCTTGTTTGGTGCAGAAGCAGCAGTGCGATTCTTGGGCAGTGGCTTCCAGGGTGTGGATAATGGGGGCTTGAGGGCCAGTGAAGGATAAGACAACGAATCTGCTGACAATGGAACAATTTTCTTCCGTGTGATCGCTTTGGTTGTTTTTGTCGAAGTCTTTGTGAAGGTAGCACACGAAGCATGTTTTTGTGCTGCACGAAGTAGATGATCATATACTCGTTTTCGATCCTTCTGAGCAGACTGAAGTCTGGCTTTAGGTTGTTTAATTTCGATCAGGGCCTATTCATCCTTGCAAATAGTCCTACAAATAGAGCATTTCTTATGTGTAATAGTCACAGAAGAGATGATATTGGTAAATAAGTCTGAGTCAAGATGGGGTTATCCTAAAGTGACACCTGGAGATCTGCATCATTCTGGGCTTGGTGAGTGCGAATGATCAGGAACATCTGGAGGGTTGGTAACATCCATGTCGAAGGATGTGAAATATACTTTTCAACGCAAACAGACCATGAACTTCGCACGGAGAGGAGAACAATGGGTGAAGTTGGGATATACCTGATTTTTGTGCCAAAGTGCAGAGGGGGGAATCCCCGCTCATAAGCAGACACACCTATGGACACATTCGAGAAAATGAAGAAACACCTTAGTTGTCAGGGGTGGTGCTGGAGACAAACGTTCAGTAGGCTGCAGTAGCACTACCATTCGATGTATTGATGGGAAAACTGTTTCGAAACTATCGACGGAAATGTTGGAAAGGGTTTAGTATTATTAACGATGAAGGGTCGAAGATTAGTGCAAAGGACGAGGTGTGACAACCTAGATTTCAGTGTGTGGATTTATTATTGGTAGTATCCTTTCAAAAGTAAGAATATCACTCAGATGGGCTTATGAGAGGGCCAGGTTATTAAGTCCTGAGCTGGTAAAATAGACTCCTGTGTTTGAGTAAAGCGGGATCTGCTGGGAGTCGGAACAGGGCCTTCCACCTTGTTACGTTTGTAACTGCAGGCACTGGCAACTATGGAGGATTGGATATTCATTCGACGAGATTCTGTAAAAGACAAGCAATAGAAGAAATTGCGGCGTATGGGGCCTTGGTGGACCCGAATTCGAACGCTGGCCGAGAACAGATGTCTGTTGCAAGGATGGTCAGCAGGTGTAAGCGTAAAACTGGCATCGGAAGGTGGCCTTTGGAAGGATTGGTGCTACTGTCACTTAGGTGAAGCGATGACAGTCGCCGGCGTGTTTGGCAGAAATGGTTTGTGTGTTTGTTTCAAAGAAAAAAGGTTCCTTCAAAAGGAGAATGTGCGAGAGAAGAGGCAGAGCCCGAATGACCAGGTGCAGGAGTGCTACGCTGGTTTGAAACAGGCACCAACAGTGCCAGAAGGCAGAAAGTGAAGGCAGAACTACCTGACGTTGATGCCAATGGTGTCAAAGGCTATCGTCAGTGGCTTGATGAACATGTCGGTGAAGTGGTATGAAGAGGGAAGGCAGAACCAGGCTGCAAGCAAATACCTGGGATGCTGGCAAGGGTCTTTCAAGCAGCCTGGGGAATTCGTGGCTCATCGGAGAGAAAATCAGGCGAAGCATAATGGGTAGCGAAGGAGGGCAAAACATCCAGAGGCTCTCAAGAAGGCGAAGGTGGTGTCAATGACAAAGGCCCTTGCTCTAAACAAAGGAGACAGGGTTAGTCTGGTGGTGTATGAGGAGCCGTGTCGAGGATCGAAAGTGGCGAGGATGATACAGGTGCAGGAGCAGGTGCTGCCGCCAGGAACACAGGAAATGGTGGAGGCAGTCTGGTGGCTGTAGAAGAAGAATGAGCAGCCAAACGACAACCAGGAAATGATAGTAATGCACCCGAACATGAACGAACTGCGGAGGCAGAGCAGGAACTTGCCCAGCAAAAGGATGCTGAGTGTAAAATTGCACAATTCCGACCTCGAAGACACAACGCCTGGAACGTATGGAAGACGCTTTAAAGAAGATGACGAATTTGGCTGTACGGATCATCTAAAGCAGAAAAAGGCAAAAGCAAAAGACTACAAAGTCCGGCAGGGCCAACAGTGTAGGCAAATGGTTGGAGGAACAAGAGGACGAGTCGACAGAAGCAACGACCGTATGATGTCCAGTCAGCGTGCTCAAGATGAACGGGTTGGAGGTCGCAAGCAGGCCTAAGCTTTGCATACAACAACCCAACGATGACCAGGACTAAGGATATAGACGAAAGACCACGGCGCGATCGCACCGAAGCAGCCAAGGTGCAGAGAGCTGGGGAGAACAACCACATAACATGACACCTAGAAAAGAAAGATGTGAAACGTCCTTGAGACAGCTCTTTTATAGAAGGAGTGCGTCACGTATGCCAACATGATAAGCTACGGAGCTGGGAAGCCACAAAGTTCTTCACTATCGGGAATTGCATTACAAGAAGCAATGCTACAAATTAGAGGTAATATATATATTTTTTAGGCATATAGAAAGAAATATACAATATAAAAGAAATATGCCAGTAAATAAATTTGGACAATCATTGAAGTGGGTGAAGGAAGAGATGAAACAAAATCTGGGAGTTGGGTTTATTTTTTATTTGAGTTAGTATTTCGATATGCAGAATAAGAGCTTAACTAACGTCAGTGCAGATATAGAGTCTAAAGATGCTGTAGCATATTTGCAGTTAAACGTATCGAAACCAACATAAAAAGACTTAATCTAACGCCCACTTGAAGGAAGACACTGGCTCACATATTAGCATTAAAATAAATGCATTAACGACATCGTTCTTCTAGTGTTTGCGTATCTACTAAATGATACCGACTACAGTTTCATGGTGGGTTCAAGGAGCAGCTGCCTGCTGGAGGCAACTACATGCCTATTTAATACATTTGGTGGGATGCATCCTGGGAGATGCATACCTAATACAGAATGTGATTGGTGATTACAGATACAAGGAAGGTCATTGGCTAAGAAGCCAATAACACCTAGTTACCTACATAGCAGACTCTAGATTAAGACATAGCAGTCTCTTTGTTCAGACACTACACTCACCTCCCAGAAACTTGAAGTTACCTTATCGAAACAATACCTAATCTAATTAATTACTATTAAACATTTTTAACACCAACTAACACTATTCACAATATTCACACATCGGGCAACTTCAATGTTAATTATTAATATTATACCTAATAATATCCCTGAAATGCATTAGTAGTATTTTCACCCTTTTTTATTCAACTATTTTCTAATAATTGTCCGAAAGGATACGGCACCATCATACAAACAATCCCACGCAGACAAAGGAAAAAATTATCTTCCTTTGTTTTTTTTGTATAAACTATATCGCATGTGAAAACACACAAAAATATTGCTTCATCAAGAAATAAAAATACACCAAAGAAGCAATAATCACTCAAAAATAAATGTTGAGCTGCCCCCCCCCCCCCCCCCCCCAAAAAAAAATCTACTCATGAATCCAGTCGTTTAGGCTTGGAGACCACGCGACGCGATTTACGTGCGCCCTTCGAATGTCACTACGCGTAGGCACCAATGACGGTCTTTGAACAATGCTAATTTCGTATTCATACGGTCTAAGCATATTTTCCACGTGGCCAGACACCCAATTTTCTGTCGCATTCGGCCTCGGAAATTTTACAGAAAACTGTATCACCTAACTGGTAAGTTGACTCAGTCATTTTAGCTGCTGTCTTCAATTGACGGTCATGCATTTTTGCAGAAATGTCACCAACGTTAGGTAGCATTAACGTTAAACGTGTACGCACGTTTCTTTTCAGGAAAGCTTTTGACGGAGACACACCAGTATTGCAAAGCAGGATATTTCTAGCCTGCAGGAGGAAATTAGTCAGTGCTATTTCTAATGATAAACCTTGAACTAAGCAAGCCTTTAAACTTGTTTTAAAAGAACAAACCAGCTTGTTGACAGCATAGTTTCGTTTCATCATGTAAGGCTTTAACGTCATATGATGTATACCACATCCTTTCAAGTAATTCTTGAATTTAGCACTTATAAATTGCGAACCATCGTAACTTAACAATACTTCACAGCAACAATATGTTGCAAATAAAATCCCAAGGATACGAATAATGGCCATACTGGTCGTTCTTTCCATTTCAAGACTGAAAGGAAACTTCGTGTGTGCATCAAGAATTACCAGATAGTTTTTACCATAGTTTTTACAAAAGGTAACATCAACTCGAGACCACCTTTGCTGCTGGCCTTTCCCACACAAATTTTTTAACTTTTTAGGCTTAGCACTAAAGTTATCAATAACACCAACATTTATGTTTTCCAAAACAGGCATACTCTGATGTTCAGTATTAACAATATCAGATAAACATTGTATGTGACAAATCTCGGCACTAAGAGAGTCAGTCTCGTCAGAATCAGGACCTTCATCCACAAAATTACATTCAGAGCCGTTCGAACCGCAATTTGACGATTCTACTGAACTAAGTGCTTTTCTACCAGAATATTTATGATTTTTCTTCCCAGCTGTTTTTTCCATTTTTGGTTTATGAGAAGCGGGCTTTGGTGCTGGCTTGCTAGACCTGCACATTCGAATTAGGTGCCCAACGTTCCCGCAGGCCGTGCACTCATGTTTTCGATGCCTGCAGACAGCTTTCACGTGCAATGACCACTGTAACCGAAGCATGCATTGTCATTGTTAGACTTACTCTTATTGTTAAATGGAAGCTTAAACTGCACTGAATGAGCGTCTAATCCCTGAAAGTAACTTACGTTTTTCTCAGCCAGTTCCTGGGAGAGGGCAAACTTGCAAGCCGAATCGAATGTGACAGTAGCTGGATCCAATGCCAACAGAGATTTCAAAATATCCGAATTGCGCAAACCAGCAATAAATATGTCTCTAAGCATTGTCTCCAACTTAGTCCCATCAACATGAGCATAACTACAGTAGAGGGTAAGCCGCTTTAATTCCGTGATATAGTCCGCAATTTATACGTTTGGAACTGAGCCCTTTGGAACTGAACCCTCCTTTGGAACTGAACCCTTTCACAGATATAGTTTGGCTTGCTTATGGCACAACAATAATGTGTTAATTTAGACTAAAATTTTAGTTGCTGGAGCATCAGGTGCTCACAGGTTACACAATAACCCATACGTTTCGGCACTTATGCTTGTCAAAAGCAGCGCTAATTTTTTGTCGTCAGGGACATCAAAAGAAGAGAAATACAATTCGACCCGTTCAAAATAAACTGGCCAGGTTTCTGCACCTGAATAGAATTCCTCCAATTTTCGACTTTCTGGCGGCATATCTGGAGGCGTTATCACAATTGTAGGAATAAGACAGCCAGCCCACTTTAATACTTATTTTAATCAAAAATCAAGGGCGTAAGAATACGCCTTACTAATTCTTGAAATTCACGTGTATAGGCCTTTGTTGCACATAGCAACGAGAAGAAGGTCTACTCAATACTAGATACTTTAAACTAAGCTAACTGAATTGACATTCAAACGGTCTCTCCCCACTTTAAGTTAAACTGGTTCCTTTAAATTTGAATAATTTTAATTTTTTTGTCTGAAATTACTACACTTGCTTTTTCTCTTACAAGTTATTTTAGCATTTCCTAATAACATAGGCACAATTTACCTATGCATGACCAGCTAGGCCACTGTCAGTTCTTGTTGCCAGCAATAATTAATAAATAACCTACTTGACACATATTTTTAACAACCCAACCGGTTTCACTACTAGTGGCAATGCCTAGTACTCACTACGATCGAAACACTCTGATCTTCAATTCGACCAGCACTAAAAACTGCGTTGTCACCCCTATTTGATAAGGCACAGTAAAGAAGCTTTAAAATAATACATGAATCACCCTTCGACTGGTCAACTAAGCCCTGCGCAATAAATTCATATAGCATGTGCTACTTACTATGCATCTAGAAATTATTCACAACCACTTGATGGCCAACATTTTACAGGCTTAAATAAGCTCAATTTGTAGGAACACCACACGCATAACTTGTGCACTCGCAAAAGCATAAAATGTAAGTTAAATTACTCTACAACCTTAGCTTTTAAACACCAGGTATTTCAACACCCTGTTAGCAGAATTCGTCCAAATCCTTACCACTAAATAATTTTAACCTTTTAAACATCATCTTAAACGTTAACATTAGGTTAACACCTGCATTATTTTAATCATTAATTTTCAATAAATGGTTTAAATACACAGCATTTCAAAATTGGCTACTACCACACCAATTTAAACTCAGCACTACTAATTTCCTCCAAGAATAGATAACGCTAATACCCCATGTTTCACCAACCTCAAGCCTGTGCCAACAATGACCTGTCCTTGGCAATATTTGGAAAGTCTACACCTGACCTGTCTCTTGAATTCCAGACTAACCACACTCCAAGTCTGCAGCATTGGCTATGGAACTTCCAGAAGACGTCATGCCGATACAGGGAATTGGAACCGTCCCTGATCTAGGGGTCAACTCTTACACCTGAAGCAGCTCTTCAAAGACAGCATCCTGCAACTTTTTCCCACTTTTCCAGTTTTGAAATCGATATAAAAGAATTTCAATTTGAATTGAATGCCAGTTTCAAGGAAGACTCTGACGGACATTTTAGCATGGAAAATAAGCACATTAATGATATCGCTTCTCTCTCATAATCTATAAATGCGACCACTAAAGAATACATCAAAACAAAACTCGTTTTTGATTTTGACTGAAGAACAATCAGTTAATAAAACAGACGAGGCATAGACCCCCAAAACGCAACTATTTCTCACCTAAGCAAATTAGAATCCAATGTAAAAAAAACTTAAATCCAACGCCAACTAGAAGGAAGATGTCAGTTCCTCCTCCTTAATGGCCATGGAATATGAGGGGCAACCAACATCTTTAATATTCTTATTTTGTGCGTTTAAATGTATGTCAGCATATTCTTTCAAGCTGGTATCTGATTTCGGATTTTTACGTTGGATTCTAATTCGTTTAGTTGAGAAATAGTTGCTGCACCTTGCGGTGTATGCCTGGTGCTTGCTGCCTGTTTTATTATTTGATTTTTCCACACGTAAAAATTTCCATGCGACAGATTGTGACATGCAAATCAATTGCTGAACTAAACTCACATCCGACATAAATCCCCAAGATCCATCAACTATGTACTAGTTAAATCCAACTTAAAATACATCATAGGGGAATGTCGTGGAGCCTATGAAATTTTGATGGCAGACTATGAAATACATTTTAATCTAAAAAACGAATGAATGAAACACATGTCACCACCGATAGAAAATATAGTGACGTGGCTACTAGAAAATACTTTGACGTTCGAGTGACTAATTTAAACATGAAATGAACTCGACCCGGCATAGATCCCCAGGACGCTGTAAACTATTCTCAGTTAATTGCGTTAGAGCAAAAAATTAAAACGTTTTAATGGTAGAGGGAACCAGCACGATACATACGAACGAATAATAAGATTTCACACAGTTAATGAAAAGATAAGAAATCAAAGTTCACCTACTTCACTGAATGATGCGACCATAAGATAATTCGTTCTTGAAAACCGTGCTTCATTAGTCAGTTTTCACTCTACCGCTCCAGTCCAAGAAGGGCAAATTGCTTGTGTACTAATAATATTCTTCATAAATACTTTGTTTCCTTAATATGTTAATATCTTTTACAAGCTTCTATATTCATTTCTCTTCCAAAACTGAATATTTCTTATATATGAACATACAGAAAGTGAAGATAACCGATTTTAAGATGCCATGCATGATAGACACCATAATATAAAAAAGTGAATTCGTGAATTCTTCGATTACAACACGACTACGAAAGTAATTATTGCATTTCAAATTTATTATACCAGTTTTTATGATTGCGAGGATTTTATCGTTGTAGAATTGGAGCTATATTTTTGGAAAGAATCAATGAAACTTATGAGGGGGTCGATAATGCATATGGCGTGCAAATCAAATGGCATTTATAAAAATAATTGTTATTATCAGATAGATATATACCTAGACCGTAGCAAAGTTAAATAATTATCATTTCATCTTGTTAAAATCCGCTTCATAATTCCATCCCTGGTGAAGGAACTTAGAAAAAAATAAGCTGAAATAGCGCCACCATATTTGACTGAAATTATGAACTCTATCGTGGTTGTACTTAACTGGATCCAAGTAATGGGTGATCGACGTGGATGGTCCTAACTTGCCAAAATTATTGAATTAACAGGGAATGCCAGTAACGGTGAATAAGCCACTCTGTGACTGCATTCTAAAGCGTCAAAATCATTCAGATCAATGTTACCATAATCGCCGAGGGGTTTAGGTTTGCGCGGAAGTGTATCAATGGTAAATGTACCCCTGCATTAGGAGTTTTTAAAGGCTTTAGCCTTGAATTAATTCGAGGTTAATCTTCTAAACTTCGAGGTTAAACTTCGTCGTTTAACCTCGATATTAGTTAGCGGTTTATTAAAATTGATCGCACCCTCATGGACTCAAACATACCCTTTGTTACAAGTCATTTTTTTGTTTGTCCTACGTTTTGTACCCGAACCTTCCATATTCTTGTTATGCCTCACCATCTTGGCCAGTACGCTGGGATCATTTAAAACTTTCTTAACAGTAGTGGCAAACCCTGGAGCATCCTTGGTTAGACCGCCTACACCAGCACAAGCGGACAGAGTAATGCCAGTAATCGTAGAAATCTCATAGTTTTTCTGTGCAATCTTTATTTTTTTCTCATTTATTACTTTTCTCGCCTTCCTTTTTTCATTTATATTATTTTTAATAAACTACTTCGACTTGGCTCTGTCCATTTTCAAACTCATATTTTTATCACCTATGAACAAAGAGTGGTAAGTTGTGTTGGGCTGAACGGCGGAATTAAATTTCAATTTTACTTGCACATCCACGATGCTGGATTGAAGCCAACCCATCTGCTTGGAGTAATTCAAAAAACCAGCGGTTAGGGTTTTTTTTTTAACTGAATCATCGACAGATCATAGAAAGCACATTAATACTACTAAGCTTTCTATCTAAAATGGATTAGTCACCAGTAGTGTAATTTACGTTCAAAACTAGGAATAGCTATGACTCGGAATTTAAAGGAAAATCGGAAACAAGCCAACAGCGAAAAACATACACTAGAAATAACGTAGTTCAGTAAGCCACCTTTATGCACTTACGTTTCGTTGGAGTGGCATTACCAGGATTTGAACCGGCTACCCAGTTCGCCCCCAGATCACTTGCATAGCGCCTTAGTCGCTATGGCCACATCCTCAACTG
>JAHWFP010205844.1:6088-21877 GCA_023313725.1 Lithobius niger | reverse complement strand
CCCCCCCGACAACCTTTCGTTCCGACGGTACGAAAACTAGCCTACTGACACCTTCTAAACACACTTAAAAACCTACGAGACTCAGGCGAATAGCGCATTTTATACGCTATATCTTATTTATACTAATAAAGTAGAAAAAAAGCGGTTTTACCTTAAACACAAATGTCGGTGACTGGGACTGGATATAGGGACGTCCTCGCGTACGTGAGACTTTCGCAGACAGGAAGTTTAAACCGGAAGTTTGAGTTCAGGAATTTACGTCATAATTCACAAATAAAATTTTCAAATAAATTTTTTTTTAATCTCAAATAACTAGAGATGTTGGCTCGATGTCACACCTTAGCATTAAAAAACATATTCGTGAATGAGACCAGGTTATCCCGAAATAATTGCTCATCTGCTCGAAACGGAACAGTCCAAAGATCTAGGGGTAGCAAAATCGAACTTGCGCTAGCGCGCTCGTGCGATTTCACAACCCCTCGATCTTTGGACTGTTCCGTTTCTTGCAAACGAGCAATTATTTCGGGATAACCCGGTCTACTTCACGGATATCTATTACTAAATTGCTAGTAAATATCTAGATGCGATTAAGATCAAAACATAAGAATTTCTGAAAGAAACAGGCACGGACATTTATTTACAGTAAAAATATATGTCCGTGCCTGTTTCTTTCAGAAATTCTTATGTTTTTATCTCAAACGCATCGAGATGTTTAGTAGCAATTTATTTTTAACATATAACTTGCATTGATAGAGTGTGAGTGGCCCACCCTACAAAAAGTGGTCTACCCAACCCAGAACGAACAAAAGTAAATTCCGGTCATTTTTGGCCCCCTACCTCGTGAATTTTGAGCCTCCTGCCTCATGGGCCGGGTGCTTTGCACCCTTTGCAGCACCCCTAATTGCACACTAATTGCAGGACTGGGAGTGGGGGGCATCATTGCTTACTGGTGCCAATGGGGAGGAACACTGTAGAAAAGCCCCGATGGAGAGCTATAGGAATACTGAAGAAAAGGTTGTGAACTGCTGATTTATACAACTCATTCAATCCCCGGTAAAAAGCACTTAGGGGCCATTCAAAAACCACGTGGTCGTTTTATAAGCCATTTTTAACCCCACTTTCCCCCTGTGTGGTCATTTGTGGCCAGACCTTGAACCCCCCCCCCCCAAAAAAAAAAGTGGCTCACATCCACACCCCCCCCCACCTCCACGTACTTAAAAATATTACACCTTAATGCGTCTTCGCCAAATGCAGTACCACTTCGTATAAAATTTGTGTTATTGTGCCGTACGAAATATGGTGAATTGATAGTGTTCGACATGAGAAACCTGACAAAGTACCCCCACTTCACTTTCGCTTTTAATAAACGCACCTGTTTGATTCATCGTGTGAAATACTTTCACCAATTTTTTTGGTGATCTGTAACGGAAGCTAGACAAAACTTCATCCGAGATGTGCAACTCATGAGACGTAAATAGAAAATTGTAACCTAATAACGTTCATTACTACGCAGGCCTTCACTGCATTGAATTGTCCCAGTGAAGCACTCGACATTTTATCCGCATACTATTTAAATTAATTTAGTACGAGTGAGGGAAACACAGTCCTACGTTGTTGAAGATTTCTACGACGCGCCGCGGAATTTTTCACCACTTGGTGGGAAATTCAGTTCGGTTGACAGGGGCTGAGATGTTAAGGTCGATATAGGAACAATGTAAGAACAATGGAAGGCTGACTGACATGCTATGCGTAGAGACTCTTGCATGGTAAATCGCCAATCCATTGGAGGTAATGTCTTTCCCTTCAATGCAGTAGCCACGTGGTTTACTTGGAAACCCCCCTCCCACCAACTTGTGGCCGAAAGCCGACTTCCCCCCCCCCCAACCCCCGCCCCCTGGCCGACCACGTGGTTTTTGAATGGCCCCTTAGACCACATATTTTTCTGAAAAACCTAATGTGCCCAATTTTCAATATTTCTGCATGGCATTATGAGATGAGCCGAAACGTCGAGTTTTAATGTGTACATGTGTGCACTTTCAGGCTTTTACTTTACAACTTACAACATTTAATTTAATAGCAGGATGTCAGGCTGCTCACAAGTATAGCCGACGTGATTTGACATACTGCGAGCATCAACTGACTACGTGTGCTATACAGGAGGTATGAAAATTGCGCACGTTTAAAGTTTTCAGATAAATGTGTGAGTATTCTTAGTTGCGGTAGACTGAGTTGTAAAAAATAACCATGTTGATTTTGTTAACAAATTTGTATGTTTTAACTTTGGACTGCTTATACGAGTCACAAGATGCAATTTTGTTTCGAAATACTCGCTGGCAATATTTTAAATAAATCATGCATAGTGAAAGAGTCGTCGTTGTCGCACATTGAGCCATTTGTGGGCAATGAATACGTTGATTTATTGTATTTTAAAATGCTTTTTTGATTTACCAAAATGCTTTGGTCGCAATTATTGTCATATACCGTCCAATCGACCTGTACAAGGAGAGGCACACATTACTTCAATTCATTATTAACCGAAAGTGAAAGTGAAACAAGTGTGCGATAGAAATCCATTGCTGTCAGACACTGGCTCCATCTAGTGGGAGGAAAATAAACCAGTAATGCATGTCAGCGGAACAAAACGTATGCTGCCATCTATCGAGTACCACATAAATTAAGAGAAGTCACAAGGCCGTTCAATACATGCAGCTGTTATGCAGCTGCATACATCATACAGCTGTTATAGAGCTGTTATGCAGCTGTTATTTATCGAGGACGATTTACACCATCAAATTATCAATCAAGTAACTTAATTTTGCCATTTACTTTCTTCCCTTAACCAAAAGACAAACTCCGAGTAAACAATTAACCGAATGGCTTATGGTCAAGGGCACTCACTTAATGCAAGTTTAATCCCTACAGTAATTCTGAGATAACCTTAGAAGTTTAAAAGTACGTTAAATCGAAAATTTGCTTGTTTTCTCTAACGAGCAGCTGAATATGTAGAGTGCTACTGAGCGCCGAAAATAAACTTGAAAGTGACAGCTACCTTGTTTACATCGTTGATATGGTATCTTAATTTGGAAAAAAAAAAAAAAAACATTTCTCACCTTATAAAACAAAACAGTATTAAGGATACAGTCAACCCGACCAAGAGAAATTTTATTCTAAGAGCAGCCATTTAGGATGAAATTTGATGGATATGTTTCCCCAGTGCTACAAATTTGACCTTTAAAAAAAATTTCATTATTTTTGCAATCTCCCCCTCACCCTTTATATGTACATATCTTATGGTCTTTAATTGTGTCAAGATATCTCTATCACATTACGTCTGATGAACTAGATTTTTTTTTAATGACGTGTGTTTGCTCAGGTGTATTATGAACTAGGATCATTCAGCTACACATAGCTAAAGTGGAGAAATAACAAATTAGTTAACATTTTCTTCAGTCGTCTTAGAAAAAATCCTGTGAGAAGGTATGTGTTGACAAACTACGTGTCAATTGTAAACAAGTGGGTATTGTTGGGATCTTGGCAGAGTGGATTTTCAAATGGCTCAACGATAGTGGTAGTTTTGGAGGGTCAACAATCAAATTGGAAATCGTTAGGGCGTTGCCTGCTCCAGGAATCAGTTTTGGCACCAGAACTTTTCTCCGTATTTATCGCAGATTTCTGCTGCGTCCCTGGGGTTGACCACTCCAAATTTCCGGATGATTCCAAGATGGCTGCTGTTGGCCGCTGTTGGAATTCGGGTATTGATTGGGACTTATTCCAGGACGCAATCGATTCAGCTCTTGAATGGAGCTCTTTGTGGCAGCTGTGTATAAATATTGATAAGGTCCAAGTTTTACATGTTGGGCGGGAAAATTCTATGTGTCCGTATTTCCTAAATGGTCTCAGGTAACATCTATTAGGTACCAGGGGTGTTCGTTGATCACTCATTTTCTTTCGCCCAACATGTTGAAGCTCGCACAAAAAAGCTATCTCAAAAGCCCCAGATAGAACATTCCCACGACCAAACAACATAAGATTCTGATTACGCGTTCTTGATGAGTAGATCGATTGCCTCTAAGGAACCTTTAACGCTTCTAACTTTGTTTAAGGCGTTAATGAGTCCAATTCTAGAGTATGGACTCCCATTTTGGCAGCCACTGTTCAAAAAGGATTCTAGAATCCTGGAAAAATGTTCAGCGCCGTTACACAAAAAGGGTTAGGAATTTCTATGATGTTCCATATGGCCTAAGACTAAAATTCCTTCGTCTTCCATCTTTAAAATGGCGCAGACGAAGGGGAAGTCTGATTTTCATGTATAAGGTTTTGAATGGGTTACTTTCAAAACTTCCTAACTCTTTTTTCGAATTAGCAGACAATGACCATTACACAAGAGAGTCCACATGGAAACTTAAAATTTGTCATTCGCATTACGGTGCCGTTAGGAATTCGTTTGCTCTTCGCAACATGTCTTACTGGAATTAGCTGTGTCTCAGGCTGTTTTGGGGGACCCGTCTTTGAAGAGCTTCAAAAACAAGTTGGATTTGCGTGTAAGTGATGACATTTTGCTTGATTTTGACGGTTAGGATTTGTTTGAATTGCGTGTAGCGCTGTCCACAGACTGTTTAACTGTTTTCTACATCATTATAGTGTGTTCCTATTTTGTATTATTTTTTGGTGTAAAATATTTACTTATTTACTAGTTTGGGGGGATTTCTCATGCTGCTACTTTTGGTTTATTATTATGTATGTAGATTATTATGTATCGACATAATCATGTTTGGATACCGTCGACTAATGTTATATAAATAAATAAATAAATAAATAACACTTTTCATGAAAAATTGCTGCAGTTTTCACGAATAAACACCGCTGTTCTTGGCCACGGTGCCTTGAGAAATTTTTTTCTGTGCCTGACATCAATTTAGCATCATGATCCTAGTTCGGTTTCATAACTACGGTGCCCTGTTCAGGCTAAAAAAATTTCACAGTAGTTTAGTCAGTAGGTAGTAGTTTAGTCACAAACTTGACAAGTAGGTGAGCATTTGCACCCGGCCCCACTATGTGCCCCTTTTTTAGGGTTGGTGGTGCATAGAAAATTTTGTTCTCTGCTTAATGTCAACTTAGCATCATGATCCTAGTTTGATTTCATAACTACAGCACCTTGTTCAGCCTCAAAAAATTTCCGATAGCTTCATTAGTTTGGGCACAAACTTGACAAGTAGGCGAGCATTTGCCCCTTGAAAAAATATTAGAAAATATGTGACTTTTTAGGATTGACGGTAACCTTGAAGCGTTTTTGTGAAAAATAGTAGCATATTTCTTCGTTAGTCTTCATTTACAAGAGTAATTCAAACAAAAAAAGTTATCCAATAGATTTTCTTCACCTTGACTCCGAGGGGTTGGAAACCGAGGGGACCATAGTCCATGCTAAATTTATCGCTTGTTGATCATCGCTTTAACGCAATTTGCTAACCCACTCAGGTCTGAGTAGGCCAAAAGCCGGCGGTACACAATTGACGTTGAAGCTGATGTCATCCATTGATGGGAAAGGGGATTTCTCGGAACCGTTGCTTGCACCTTGCGAATAGTCTGCTCCTTTTTTTTTCCCGATGACATTTGTTTTCTTTAGAAAAGTTACATTTTTTCTCCCATTTAGTGAGATGAACAGTTCCCTCTTGGTGTAGTGGACAGTTTTGTAACGACACAAAAGAAAAATACACACACCCCCATAACTTTGGTGGTAAGAGGGTAAATTACATTGTCGAAGATATCGTTGAATTAATCTGTTAAAGTATTCTTATAATGCTTTTAACAGTTCTGGTTCACTTACATACACAACGACGCCATAGGGTAAACACGAAAAATGTACTTCGACTATAAGTAGCCTATTCAGTATTGGGATGTGCGAGTAGAAAAATTTTAATTCGAGCCGAGCCGAGCCGAGTTTACAGCAGAAGAATCGAGTTTCAAGCCGAGTTCGAGTATTTGATGGAAATATTTTGTTTGCAAGTTTCTCTTCGATTTGTCAAGATTATAAGAACAAAGATGGTGCTTAGTTGACTGTATGGGTCATGGTTTTCCAGTTTTAAGGACATAACTTGAAAATGGTTTCAGTTAGGCTACTGATTTTTAATCTGCGCCACTAGAAAGGTCTCGCCGAGACGATAGATTTGGTATATTGGAATGTCAAAATCGGTCAAAAATTGGCAAAGTTATCGCATTTTCTCCGGATTTGAGTTTTTCGAGTACGGACGCGAGCAGCGAGCCGAGTTCGAGTACACGTTTCATACTCGGCTTGGCTCGAACTTTTTAGTATCACACATCCCTACTATTCAGACGTTCCACAATAAAATTATACATGTTGTTGAATAGCTTAGAGTCACTACTGATCAAACTTTATAAATCTATTTTTTCCGTATATTAAAGGATATTAGCAGGGCCGGACCAAGCCCGGGGAGTGGGAACGCCTTCCCCATTATAACGAAAATCGTACAACGTTGTCAAAATAGACAATTGTGATGGCACATTCAGTCGGTAGGATAGCCAATCTCCGCCAATAATTGGTGGTCTCAGTTAAGGCAACCACGTCAACAAAATCTGTCAAAAACAAAATTTCTGAAGATATGTTGTTGCCATTCAGTTTGAGATATCAATTCACCTCAGAGAAATAGTGCAAAGTTGGCAAACTGAAAAAGTGAATCATCTGATAGCTCATCGATGAAATTTTGTTGGAAGGCTGTCTCAGCTAATGCATTGCTTCAACCAGAATAAATAAAAGGGTATAGCGTATAGTGTATAGCGTATAGCGTATAGAACATAAGATTTCCCCATGTTTCAACTAATTATCTCCACAACAAAACTTAATCGTTTGAAAACCGTGTCTCGTTGGTAAAATAGAAAAGTTAAGTTGTCCGTTTCATCCCCTAAATAAAATAACTTTACCCCACTGCCACCATTATGTAAAGTAAAGGTCATCTCACTGCAAAAATATTAACAACAAAACCTCGTTGTTTGAAATCTTATACGTAGCGGTCAAAACGTAAAAATTAAATGATAGTTTATTTGCTAGTAGTCCTTTTTATCCCTTTCTTTTAAATTTGCTAGGTATGTTGAATAGGGGCTTCTGGGACACCAAAAATAAGTACTAAAACAGGTTAAAATGCATAACTCTGCCCCACACCTACTGCGGGATCTCGTGTAGTTATTTTTCTAACTTTCATGTAAATAACAGACTTCCTGCAGCTGGTAAAACTGGTAACAAAACCTGGATGTTGAATGGCAGAATGGAAGTCTTACACCCCTCCCCTCCCAAACAACCCACCCCTGGGCTATCGAGTTGATGGAATGTTAATAAGTCTACAACCCATTCGTTAAATAGATAAAAACTATCAACAAAGAGCGCTTTACTAACCTATCTGGAGAGATTAAGTGGCCAATACGCCTTTTTCCGTCAAAAGCGTTGTTTCGCATTAATGTTTTTGGGCCGCACTCTTTGTTTAAGCGCATGTTCTCCACCAATTACCATAAATCGTCTATTAAATGCCCCGGCAAAGCTACGAGCCCCCCCCCCCCTCCTTCCCCGGGAGGGTGGCTGTAACTCGGTTATTTCAAGATTTATGACCTTAAGCTATTTTTAGATGGTATTTTTTTTTGCTTAGCATTGACTACGCGGTTCATACATTCATGGAAATCGATATTTTATCTATCCCCTTAATCGTGGTTTTTCTGCACCAAAATTAACTAAAAGCTTCATACATAAGGCAAACTAAATAAACTAAGTAACTGGTAAACTAGTAAATAACTAGTAAACTGTTAAATAACTAGAAAACTTATAAACTTGAATTCTTGAACAAATGAGAATAAAGGCATTGCGTTCATACTATACCACGCGCCATGGCTGTTTGCTGTGACGTGCATCGCACGTGACTAGGCTAGACCAACCAGACGGCCAAACAGCCGTCGTTCTCATTCGTCATTGGCTAACTCATGGTGACGTCACGGCAAACAGCCATTGCGCATGGTTTAGCCAAAGTAAGATCACGAACGTAAATGATCACGTAAACGCCAAATTAGGCGATTAGGTGATGGAGTTAGGCCTTTTAACACCCTCCATGAAATGAAGTAAGATTCTAAAAATGAATTGTAACTTTGTTATGGCGCACCCCCTTTTTCTATCGAATTAATTGTAACAGCTCATGGGCGTTTAAATGGCAATTTTACGGCACCAACTTGTATTCGTAAAAGACGTTCACCATCAGTTTTGCGTTGCTAAATAGTAATAAGTTATTTATACTGTACCACGTTATAACTACGTTTATTTCTTTTAATCATATGATTTGCTCTTTCTGCTGGGGAACATATGCGACGACAATCTTCACCAATTTTTAATGATATCTTTACAGGAATAATCCTAGCGTGACTCAACTGATCCTATATTCCACTATCTTTAACTGTGGCTTCTGCTGGCTTCATTGGTAACAACGCCTCAAATAGATGATAAGTCCGATGTTTCAGCAGTGACGTCACGCATATAAAATACGCATCATCAGTTAAGGAACGATTTGAATGAGCCATGACGACAGAGATGAGTTGTTTGATGACGTTAAGAGAGTTGCAAAGAATACCAACTTACTTTTCTGCCTTGATACTTTTTCACAAGATATTGAACAACCGGACTTAGAAGTCTGATATCCAAATCATCCAGCTTCGTTGGCCCTGTTGAAAAGGAAGAAAAATGTGTAATTGATCAATGTTTCATTTGTCTCGCTTTAAGAACAATAAGTTGCTAAATAAAGCCTCGCAGACGGTCCCCGTTTTGATTCCATTGCTACGCTTTTCAATTTATGCCAAAAAAAATCCTCATTTTTAAAAACTCTTTCCTCAATCTTCGGATATTAAATACCATATTATTAAAGACACCACAATTGAAACTGCCTATTTACAATAAACATTGGAAGTTAGCGTTTTTAATTTATTGTGTTAAATTGGCTTGCCGAGCAAAAGACTCCTACGTCTACCACGCTTTGTTTTCTAACTAACTCTCCGTTCCTTGAAAAAAGACAGCATTACGATGTGGGTAAGCCAACAACCAAGCTAACTTCATAAGTAAATATTAATTTTGTTACTAGCAGCAAGAATTGATAGGGTTGGGGAGCAGAATTTGTAACTCTAAAAAGTCACTATTGAAACGTCCTACATCCATTCCAATTAGTTCCGTCAGAGTTTTCAGAGGGCGCGCCGTGTTCCATCTGGTAATTTTTGCTCATCTTTCAGCATAAATCTAAAGTAAACTAAATTACAACTAAGCTAAACTAAATAATAATTAAATACAATCTAGTTTCATTTGGTTCAGTTTAATTTTAGGCTGAAAACTGAGTAGAAATTCCCACATAAAACTCGTGGCGCCCTCTATAAACTCAGACGGAACTAACTGGAATGAATCAGTATGGGTCTCAGTCACAAATTCTCCTCCCCAACCCTAGAAAATATTGCTAGCAGTTTTGCGAACGGTAGACCACGCATGCCCCTTCCGTCTCCCTCCCCCACTCCCCCACCCCCAAAAAAAAAAATTACATACATCGTTTTGTCATTTTCAAGGAACACGCGCAACAAATTGTAGTTTTTAACTTGCACAATGTCTTTGGAAGACATTTTAAATGGGCCTATTCACCAAATTACAGGCAGCAGCATCTAGGCTGTCTACCAATATTAAGTTCTATGTAGCACTTGATTTCAACAAGCGAAGGAATGCGCAAAGAAATTCAAAGGGTTCAAAGGGTTTAACGAGCGTTAACCACTCCTGGAATAAAGAAATTTATTTTTACACAACAAACAAACCGCGTGTCTCCTTAATTATTGAGTGTAAAGTTGGTGCGTCCACGTGCACCAGGGAGCAAGCGGCCAAGGTTAACGACATCACTGTCAGCAGTTGGCGCACATCCAGCAGTTCAAAATCTGCGTTTCAAAACGGTCGATGTATAGAAAAAAGTGCCCATGATTATACGTCAGAGTTTGGCTGAACTTTACTGCTTGCTCCTTGGTGCACGTGGATGCACCAACTTTACACTCAATGATTAAGGAGGCACGTGGCTTGTTTGCTTCATAAAAAGAAGTTTATTGCGTGTTCCTTCGCTTGTTGAAAGTAAGGTCATAAATGGCTATAGATGCTGCACCCTAGTGTGAATTTGGTGGCAAAGTAGCATTCCCCTTCTTCGTCGCCATCTTGCATTTTCGAAAGAGGTTAAATGGGATCTGTCTTAATGAAGATTTAATTTTGAACACTACTTGCGACAAATTTTTGTTCAATCTGATGAACGATTTAAACCCATATCTGTTTTTCTTGAACATGTTTTTCTGAATAGTAGCTAATTCTGGACAATCTTTCGGCTCCGACGATGATCGGAGGTTTCCCGGATCGAATCCCCGGGTTGGCACCCCCATTTACCAGATATTTCTTCTTCTTTAAAAATCAGGTAATGTTCAAAATTGAGCCGGTTCAGCCATACAAGCATTAATTGCTTCGGCTGACTTAAGGCTCGTCAAAATTTCTAAAAAAACAATATCTCAAAAGTTACTGGTTTGTGTTCAGTCGGATGAATGATTTAGAAGTTACAAGCCCGCCCCCCCCCCAAAAAAAAAAAATTTACACCATTTTTGGGCTACATTTTGGACTTTTATTAGCTGGCATAAAATCAAATAACATTCCCGTTCAGTTATATTACAGAGATACAAAACTTAATGAGAGTCGGTTCATGCGTTTAGCTGAACTGGAGAATACTGTATTGAACCTGAACTGAAACTTTTAACACGGGAGGAATAAATTTATTTATTTAAATGTTTAAAAATGTTTCGCGTAGTTAAAATAAAAAAAAAACGGGCTAGGAGGCTGAACGAAGTATTAATTTTCTTTGGCCTAACAGTTGTTTAATTTGTGATGGCTACTATAAAAAGCCCAATTTTACCAGGGGGGAGATCAAAATTGGTTTCTATTGCCTAAGGAAAATATACACTACCTGTAAATTTAATTGCATTCAGTTCCTGGGTGCTCGTTACCCTGGAGGATTTTAAACTCTCTAGATACGCCCAGATTAGACACCCACCTGCGCACGCACCTGCGCATGCTCCATAAATAGAGCTACGGCGTCAGCCAGCCATCTACTTTTCCTCACGATATGTCAGCCATAATGGTAAGGGAGGTTGGGAGGGTATTTACAGGTAGTGTATATTTTCCTTAGGCAATAGAAACCAATTTTGACCTCCCCCCCCCCAGGTAAAATTGGGCTTTCTAATTGCCGGTTGGAAAATATCCACTACCAGTAAATTTAATTGCATTTACAGCAGACCTCGTCAATATAGGTGGCGGGCACCATCATGACGGGCCCCCAAGGGTGTGAGCTGGGTCCCCAGTGACAGAGTTGTGGTTGATTGGTTGATTCTCTGGTCATGGCCGACTTTCCGCGCAAGACAGTCGGAGTGGGGAGGGAACTATCAATAGCCAAAGCGATTTGATGAGGAAGTACAGGCGAGTTTTCCAGATTCCACGACTTGAGATTTGGCAGAATTATTGCAGTAGAAGTTCAACAGGATGTCAATGATTGTGGCCGTTAGGTTCTTGAAGTATAAATAAATAAATAAAATAATAAAAGTTTGCCAGCAAGTGCAGGCGAGGACACAGAAGGGCATGCCTCTTATACTGGGCCTGGGAGTTAAGTGATATGAAGGAAACAGCGAACGAACGTTAGTAGGTGCGTTTTAAAAACTTATTCAGAGGGCAAAAAGGCAGACGTCGTTAAAAATTGGTACCGATGGCGCCGACACAACATGTTCCGGAAGGGAGTTCCACACGCCAACGACACGAACAGCGAAAAAAGATCTCCGACATTCAGTGGAGAACTTTGGCAAGGATAGCTTTAATGAGTGACCACGAGTCTTAAATGGGGTCGCTAAGTTGAAAAAGGGAAGATCGACTGGCAGAAAGCCCTTCAAAATCTGAAATATGAAAGCTAAGTCTGCCCGCAGAATGTATAAAGTACATTGGTGTTGAGGTTTATTGTTGAGAATTCGAGCTTCAGAGGGGTGAAGAAGCGGCAGACCATTGTGAATTCAGAATCAATTGATATAGATGCTCAGAAGCGAGAGAGGGTGTTCAAGGAACAGTGCACCAGCTGTGGATGGGTGCTTTGATTAGGAGCAGTCAAGTAGGTTGAGGGGATTGTGTGTTTCCGATGATGGATGAAGCGTGAGAAGGGCTTGAGTGATTGTATGATGCGTGAAATGTTGCAGAGTTGGCGAAGGGTCCATGAAATGTTGTTCCCCAGAGTCAATGAGATTGGAGCAGCAAGATCGGGAAGTGAACGTTAGTATGTGGGTGGACCAAGGGAAATCCTTGAAGGGCAGCATGTGAAGGGGGGCGAGTGCCGAGCACACTGTCATGAGTGTGAAGTTGTGAAGATAAGGATCAAGGCCGAGTTGAATGCAGAGTTGAGAAGGTCGTTGAGGTCCAGTTTGACTCGGTGGAAGTGCTATGCTGCCAGACTATTGGGTGCGAGACCGTTAGTGGCAATGAGTGGTGCGAATTGATAATGAACCGCTGGTTGTGGTTTGGAAAATTCGGGTTGCAAGTTGGCGAGGGCATCCAAGCAGATTTAGTGTTGGTTAAGGAGCCTTGTGGTTAGTCATGGTGACAAGGTGATTCGTCATGATTGACAGATTGAAGAGTCAACAAAAATATTAGATAAGTCGAATTCCCAAAGATTTGGAATGAACGAGACTTAACCAAAGGAATGTGAGGCGTAAGGCCGAGTGATTAAAAACATTAGCCGGCCGGAATTTCTCCAAGAGACCAGGTCGTGGAAGGTGAGCAAGAAACGGGAGTCTAGTTTAGCTTTGTCGTCCATGATCAAGTTGGGCTTAACTGACGGGGGAGTCGTGAAGAAAATTCAGCTTCATCATGATGCAGCAGGCGGTTGGTGATGAAGACCGATTTTTCCATGAGATAGAAAGAGTCGTGAGACCATGGCGGTCACAGTGGTGTGTCGTGATGGACTGGGGCACCGTGAAAGACCATCATGATTCGATTGGCGACGGTTAGCTATAGTGACAATGCATGTGTGTTGACGGATAATGAATGCGTAGGTCAACGAGAATGGAGTTCGGGGCGAACGTCTGCGACGGGAGCTTGTGGGATGGAGACGTTGCGGGATTTCATCCAAGACATGTGAGTGAACATTCATTCCGAAAGGGACGGCTATAAGAAGAAGACCTTCCCTCCATGAAATCGAGCCGAGGTGGTGTGAGGGAGGTGAGATGGAACGAAGTCCGGGGCAATCATGTGAAGTCTAACGCAGTGGTTCCAAGGAACGAGGCAGAAGCAAGGTCTAGGTACAGGGTTGGCGTTGCATCGATATGTTGTGTGGTTAGTTCATAAGCTTCGAGGGCAGTGCCAGGTGGTTGTTGTCCCGATGAAGATGGTTGATGTATCGAGGAGGCCGGGTTAGCGGAGAGAGGGGTGGATGTCAGCAGCACTCGGTTACCCCCGGCGGACAAACGATCGAGTCCGAACGGGCCCAAAGCAATGTGACTTCGGAGGACGGACGAGATCCGGTGTATTCAGCATGGTTTGCTGTGGACAGCTTCGATGCTTGAACGAAATGCAACGAGTGGCGCGGAGAGCTTGGTGGTTACCGGCGGAGGGCTCATAGATGACGATCAGGCCGGTGGCCATGAGCAGTAGGCGGATGACGAATGGGCGTGCGGGTGGCAATGGTCTTGAAGGTCGGCCAAGTGAATGGTGAAAGGGTGCACGAACGCAATGAGCTTGAGCGGTAGCAGGCTAGCGAACGATGAGCGGAACCACGAACGAAGATGGGGTGGGCCTGAGTGGTTAAAAGCTGACGGACGCAGAACAGGACAAGTCAAGGATGTAAGAGTGAACAATGAACGGGAGCATGGACGTAAAAGGGCTTGAATGGTGAGCAGGGTGCCACAGAACGCAAGGAAACGACGAACGTCAAGTTGACTCGTTACGGGAGAAGAAGCATGTTGAAGATGAAAGTCGGCAAAACAAAGCCGGCGTGTGGTGTCAAGTGGCTAGACTGGCTAACAATGAGTGATGCCGTGAGCTTCAATAAACGTGAAAGACGAGCAGGAACGACGAACGATGCATGAGCTTCAAAGAACGGCCAGCGCTGGATGAGAACGACGAACGACGTGGTTGAGCTTCAAAGATTCCCATGACGAACGTGAACGTGAACGAGAAGGAATGGCAGACAACAGGAACGAGTGGGTGTGACGGCAAGGCATGAACGGCGGTCGGACCAGTGATGGAAGAGGCGTCTCAGCAGTAGATCATCAGGTTGGCCTGCAATGGCGAGTGGATGCATGTTGATGAGAGGGCTGCGGGTGACGAACGAGCTGTGAGCAGCGAACGTCTTGAAAGACAATCGGGCCCGAGCAGAGATTCTTCAGGTAAGCTGCGAGCGGTGAATCGATGAAGAGGAACAGTGACAGATACGGTGAACGCATCACTTGCTTGACTGTTGTGAACGGGATGACTGGAATGATGAGAACCTGTGTTCAGCAGGACGTCGAAGAGCGTGATGAGCGTGATGGGCTGGAAGGCCGAGAAGGGAGAAGTCTTCCGGGAGAGGACTGCGTGGGTGGCATCCATTATGAGGTGAACGGTGCAGCCACAGTAGCCCCGATGTGTCGGAGGTGAGTGGTTGACAATCGGGTGAACGAACGAAGAAGGAAGTGTTTGACTTGTGAAAGTCATCATTTTTGTGAAGGTATACCTTCCTGAGGGGATGACCTGAAAAAGAAAGAACGAACGTACCTAAACCTTGTACGGGTGAGCAACGGGCGAGAACGAACGGGAGTCCTCTTGGTGTAGTGGGCGAACGGGCAATGGTCTCCCGGTGACAACTTTGACGCAGCGACGGCATGTACGGCGGCGGCAAACGTCGAGCCCACGGTCGGCGAACGGAGGTCTACTGCCGGTTGATGAAACAGGATGGCGGCGATAGAGCAAGCGAACGACGGCTGTGAGAAGTGACTGTGAAAGCAGCAGCAGAGACAGCAGCTTGGATGACGTTGATTGCAGGGCGAACGGTGCAGTAAACGGTAGCAAACGATGCCACGAACGGCGGACACATCTTCTTAAACAAAAGAATCCTTTGTTGATAGAAGACTACAACGAACGAACGGATGAATTCTTCGTGTAGCGCGGTTCTGCAAACGAGAACGACGAACGGGAACGATGAACGGAAGACCTCTTCATGTAGTGGCAGGTCTTGCGAACGGGAACGACGAACAGGAACGACGAACGGGAATGATGAATGACGAACGGGAACGACGAACGGAAGACCTCTTCATGTAATGGCGGGCCATGCGAACGGGAACGACGAACGGGAACAACGAATGACGAACGGGAACGACGAACGACGAGCGGAAGACTTCTTCATGTAGGGGCAGGTCTTGCGGTAGTCATAACGGTACAAGATGCACGAGGGATGAGTGACAGGAATCCGTTTCCGAGTGGCCGGAGGAACAACGATGCAAGGAACATAACAGCAGTGGCGAACGAGAACGATCGGCAGTCTCCTTACGTACCAGGTGAACGTCGAATGATGAACGCCGAACGGGAACGAACGGGAGTCTTCCTTGTGTAGCAGGTGAATAGTGAACGACGAACGGTGAATGCCTCACTTGCTTGGACCTCTTCACTGGACTGAGAACGACGAACAGAAGACCTCTTCATGAAGTGGCGGGTCTTGCGAACGGGAACGACGAACGGGA
>JAHWFP010205843.1:40500-58158 GCA_023313725.1 Lithobius niger | reverse complement strand
TTACTGAAGGTAAGTATTTTAGGTAAGTAAAAACTAATTTTCACTAGTTAAAATTTTCGTAATTTATGCCTACAATGGCGTATCAAGGCTAGATTTCTATCAGTCTATTCACCTAAGTCCAGCCTAGCTGAGCGGTGGATGAAAGAGCTAACAAAAACGCTAGCAATTTACGTGCAAGACGAAAAATTGGGTCATAGAAATTGGGATTTGCGTTTGAAACAGCTACAATTAGCATTAAATTCAGCAACTGATTCGGTGACGGGTTTCACCCCAAGTATGTTAGCAACAGGAAGGGAGTTACGAATGCCCGAAGCCCCTGTCGGTAAAGTACAAACGGACGAAGTTAATTACCCATTACACATCTTAAACTTAACTTCACGCATGCGTGCGATGGTTAGGAGAGCTGTACGCAAACGTCAAGCAGCTAAGTTACATCGTGCTGCAAAGGCGGATAAAAATAAAACGGGTAAAGAATTTGAGGTAGGAACTAAAGTTTACATACGAAATCACCCTAAAAGTGACAAATCACGCTATTTTATGAAGAAAATGGCACCGGTTTACATCGGAAATTACGAGATTGTTAAAAAGTTTAGTCCTGTGGCTTATCAGCTTAAAGATCTTAATACGGGTATTATTTCTCGTTATGTGTATCATATAGATAATTTACGTGAACAGATTGAAGGTGAACGTTACCCAATTAGTGAAGCGGATTCCAAAGAATTTTAAACCTAAATCTACAAGTAGTTACTGTGTTTCTTCTGGGTCTTCTTTCGGCCAGCAGTAGCTAGATCTAAAATAATTTCGCATGCGGATCGTGAAATTGCTTGTAAACTGAAAGAAAAACATGTTGTATACAGATAACCAAAGTTCACTAACGAAATTTCATTCGCCAAGTCAATTAAGGCAGTTTGGAAATTTTCCAGGTTAAGCAGATGAGGTTCGGCAGCTGCCATCGCCATCTTCGAACTTTTCAGAATGAAAGTGATTCACGTGCAATTCTCACGCTTCCCCTTAGTGACCGTTCCCTAGCTTCTTGAATCTGTTATTTTAATTGATGAATCAATAAACTGATGATGTTAATTGTTTAAGATAACAATACTTGAATCAAATAATTAAAAACTAATTTCGAGTTAAACATAACTGATTGTTACCGCGTTAGTCACATTTGACACGCGTTGTTACCGATGTTTGACAACCGATTTTGACAATTGAGATTTTGAAGTAAAAATCTTTCTAGCTGATTTTAATGGTAACCGATGGTTAATGGTTACGGTTTTCAA
Organism: Lithobius niger; assembly: GCA_023313725.1. Lineage (NCBI taxonomy): Eukaryota > Metazoa > Arthropoda > Chilopoda > Lithobiomorpha > Lithobiidae > Lithobius > Lithobius niger. The sequence continues at coordinate 56,878 of JAHWFP010205843.1, read as the reverse complement.
GTGAATTTTCGTGCATCATGCACTTAACTTTTTTACCTTGACTGTTTTTGCACTGATTGATTGTGATTATATTTTGAATGTTAAAAAATCGTTTTTGCTTCTGCATAATTTTCGTAAAAATGTTCAAGTAATTAAGTTTTAGTAGCGTGTTTTACGGGAATATCGTCTGAATTTTGACGCTCAAAGATTTTCCAGACCTTACAAAAAACGTTACTGATACGCGTAGGTAATGTCACCCTGCTGGAACAGTCAAACGATTGAATTATTAGCAGATAAAAAGCTTAAACGTCCCCATAGCATCCTTAATTTTAACTTGTTGTTAATACGCGCCTTCTTGGTATTATTTTTGAATAATTTCTGAGAACTTTGATTATTGTGTATATGAAATAGCTTAACTTAATAAATAATTTTCACTTACCTTAACGAAGCGAGGGCGCTTCTTTTCGAGGGTGGGACCTCTGCAACGACGGTTTCCACAGCTTCCTCGTACTCTTTAAGCTAGGGCCTTAGTGGGCCTCCTTACCTTGATGCTATGGCTCCATGCTATCTATTCTGTATACTCTGTATCTTTATTGACGTACTCCAGTAATGCTATGTACTTTGATGTATGGTCCAGTCCCTGGAGATCAGTGGTCTGGATGGCTCTGGCCTTGCCTGCCCCTATGGGGTAGCAGTTAGCAAAGATGTATCATGGGATACCAGGATATAGTACAGGAAGTACCTTGCACTACCAGTGGCAGGTACTGGCTGCAGCTCTAGGTACTTAAAAGGCCTTGCAGCCTCACTCTGGAAGCTAGTCCCTAACCAGCTAAGAACTCTTCCTGAAGTGTGCCACTCTGCTAGTAGCCCTGATCAGAGCATCCTTGAACCATTGGACAACATCTCCTGAGGACAGACCGCGTGGCCCTGGAATAAACCCTGAATTACCATCCTTCTGGCATTCTTCCTTGTACCGGGCATAGCGGGGTTGCACGGTACACCTCTCTTCTAAGACGACCCCTCTTGAACACCTGCCAACGTCAGGCCCTCACATTTAAGCATTGGCAACGTCATCTACTTCACTCCTTCATGAAGCTGTTTGTCTTGTAGAGACATCTCCGCTCTCTTCTTAAGAGAACACTTCGCCCTGTGCATCATGTACCATGTGTGACCCACGTGAGGCACAAGTTGTCCCCTGCCGTCTTTGAGCCACTCAATATCGAGAAGGTTGTAGCGTTCCGTGATTTCTTTCATCATACTAGGCACATTCCCTTCTACATCTAGGTGTTTGGCTGCTTGTTGCACTTCTGCAACCAGCGTCGTGTACGGCTCTTGAACTGGTGCATTACGATCTAGTGTGGCTGAATTGACTCGTGTAGTCTCTTTCATTTTCGGCTGCTGAGGAGTTTCCCCAACTATTGCTTCCTCAGCGTAGCGGTCCTTGGAAACGGCATCCATCATTGTATGCGCTTCTGCACCATCATCCACCACAACCCGGTTTCAAAATCTTCCTCAAGCTTCTAGAATCTATCTCATCTTTCCGAGCCAATCTTCTTCCACAGGCAATCTCCGCCTCTTCAACAAACGTGCGGTATTGATCAGGTGTGCTGGTGAGAGAAAGTCGCTGCGATTGACTTGGCACCTTCCCCCATTATTGGCTTGGTCGATGACTGTCGATTCTGGTTTACTTCCACTCTTTCAAACGTGGTGGACCAGTTCGTTTCGACTTCTTTTTCTTGAACTTGGGCTTTCTCCTATGATTTCCGCTTGGCTCAGCCTGCACAGCCTTCGTGGACACCCGGTACCACATCGACTTGGCTTACAGGTTCCAGGTTGACGACTCATCTTGTAAAGATGAACTTTTGTTAGGTCCGCTTGTTAGGAAAAAAGGGCGCGAACGTTTGTTGTTCGTGCTCAGGCTTGGAAGAATGGCTAGACTGGACAGCCACGTGCTAATTGTGTAGCACGTGCCATTATTGTCAGTGTTCTTCGTTGTCGAGATGTTGCTGCGACAAAACGTGTCGGATCGGTTCCGTTGATGCCGCTAGCTTAGGTAGGCTACAAGATTGCCGTGAGTGTATTTTGCCGTGGCCCTACAGATGTGTCTGCCGTCAGTGTTAGCCTTCAACGAGATGTTGGCAACAAGACGGCCGTAAAAGACTCGCTCCAAAGGACGCTTGACCGGAAGATCGTCGTCAACGCATGCAAGCAGTTCATCGTCCACGTCGCTACGTTTAGGTAAATATACAGCACATAGATGTACTACGCTATTTACCCACCATCTCTCTCTTCGCATTACACCGCTAGCCTTTAACTCCTGGCTCTCTGTAGCATATTGGCCGACACAGTTACAGGAAAATCACTTTTGTTTCCGTCTGTTTCTTACTGGCTCTCTTTTCATCTGCACTTTGTAGTACGCTTTTGCACCAATTTCCTCACCTTCGCATACTCTATATTGTCGCTCAACTTCCAGCAGAAATGTTTCCACATCATGTGACGTATAGTGTTCCCCTTTAAAATTGTTGAGGAATACTTTTTTATAAGTATTTGGTAGCCCACAAAGTATTATCCATGCGATGAACTCGTCAGTCAGATCGGTACATCCTGCCGCTTTGGCCACTTGAGCTAGTTCACGTACTCTTTTAATGTAACCACGTATATTTTCTTCTTTCCATTTCCTACAGTGCCGTAGGTTTTTGAAAGCAAAAAGTTTCCTTAACTTTTATCTTCTCGGCAAAACTCTTGCAACGTATCCCAGAGCTCTTTAGGATTCTCGATAAACATTTTGCAAATGTTCCGATAGGGTTAGCATCAATGTTAATGTGCATCTTCCGGATTCCTCTACATATTTAGGTAGTAACGGGCTCTATAAACAGTTGGTTTACTTATTGTCCCCTCTGCATACTTCTATAAATTTTTGTTTTCCAAGATGGAATACACTGAAGTCGCCCAAGTATGATAATTCATAACATCTAGTCTGGTAATGCAGAATACGCGGCCGCTGTTCGTCCCGTTTGACGACACAATAGCTTGTTCCGGGTTTTCCCGATCGCCGGAGCTTTCTGTTGCTGATTCACCGATCTTTCGCCGACGAACTTAAAGCCTTAACTTTCTTCAAAAATTCTGGAAATCTTCGTATTTCTTTTTGAATTTTTCGTCTTCATGGCTCGCAAGATGGTTTGCTAGTTTTCCCTTAAACGTACTAGCCGAATCAGGTGCTCAATTGCTCAGCCGCGATTAAAACCTCTTTCTTTCTATCGTGAACTTCAACAAACAAGATGGCGGCTCCCGCTGCTCCAAATCGCGGCAAACACGTTATAATTTGTCCGGTTTTTTTTCTTCACTTCATTAAAACCAATCCATGGGTGCTGGGCCCATAACCTTGTGTTAAACGTGGGATGTTATCCGTAAATCAAGTGCGTATTAATACTCTGGTCTGATTATAAGGGATAAAACACATATAGGCTATTTACCCTTAGCAGAGCTTGCAGGAGCAATCCGTGGCGTTTCTCGTCGGAGTTCGCTGGTACTGAGACACGATTGGACCCATGTAGATATGTAGATATGTGCCGGCTGGCCAGCAGATGTTTACAGCTGTCGTTGTTTACGAGCCTTCCATAATTCACTAGGCCCTAGCCAACCTATTACCTACACTTGGCTCACACGTCCGTCGTCTGTGAAGTCTTGGTGTCGAAGAAAGGCAAAATATCACGAGCAGCATTGTTAGCACGCGACACTATGCTTGTCCATTCTTTAAGCCTGGACACGAACATGAAAAGTTCGCGCCCTTTTCCTAACAAAAACATTATAAAACGATAAAATGAACCCGAGTCACGGCAGAACCTGACAATAGATATCTAGACAAACTCCCTGCGAAGCAGGTCGTAAGTGCTGGGACTGGTTTCTGCATGCTGTTGTATAGGAGAATGCCCTAGCGGGAAAAATTTCCAGTTTTTGGAAGATGGGGATATATTCTGAAAATTGCTTACTTACTGGCGAAAGATAATTATGAACTGGTGGGCGCTGAGTAAGGATGCAGATAGTTTCCAAATTAATTCTGGGTCGGTAATATTTTTCTTGAAATAGAATTCAAGGATTTTCCAAATCGGGGTATGCTCTGATTTGAATTGGGGGAGATTTGAGACTGAGCGCTCGTTGGAGTGGCAAGCCAAACAGGTAGTGACAGGCCTTATAAGTTGGAGGCTACGGACGCGCTTGGTTCAAATCACTACAGAACAGGGTAGTGTGATGTAACAAGTATGAAGAACTTTCCTTAATGTTTGAGACAGGAGGGAAAAAATTCAACAACGTTTTTCTCAATGCTGTCAAAAATTTGCAGAAATAGTCGAGTGTGTTTGAGGAGTGGCCTGTAGGTAACATAGGTTTTGTACAAGCAGGTGACCGCTGGGCTAGTGGCGATAGGTTTTGCGTGGAATAGGTTCTCCCCACTCTGTGTCACGGGTGGCAATCTTATGGCCTTTGGCAGTACCTTAAGTGTGGTTTTTCTTGCAGCTCTGTAGGGTATGGCACCAGGCGTTGCAAGAATGTTCATCGAGATTATATACATGGATATATATATATCGGTCGATCATTTTGTGTAAATCTTAAAGTCAGGAAATACATTCTGGAGAAGACGTTGTGTGAAGGCCGAGCTACCTAACACAGAGTGTTCATGATGGGCATGTGGAAAACTAGGCGACCAAAGTGTTGCTAGTTGGCGTCCCTGGATGTAATGTGTAAATATTCTGAGTGAATTTGGTGTTGGGGAGAGTATGAACAGGTACACCGCCAGTCTATTCAGTCTGTGCACGGCCACCATGGTTGAATGACGCTAAAGATATTGTGCCGCGTGCTGAGTGAGTAAGAGACGAATTGTTGAGTTGTGTCACAGATAATTGCAGGGGCCTATCCCAGACGGCTCAAGCCATCTTATTTACACCCTAAATATGAGGCGGTAAACATGACGCCACAGTAATTATAATGAGTTCTGCATTTTCGCAGCTCATATCCATTGCGTCATTTGTTGATGCCGGCTGTTAATCGTTAAGTGACGTAGTGTTGTTAACTTTCGTCTGAGGGCCGATCACTATTGCAGTAATGCACTTATTGTTGGCTGCTTACTGACTATTGTTGTTGTTGTTTTTTCCCCGGATACGTCCTAGTTGTGAAAAGGGCGAGTTGTTGTTGACTCTGGGATTTTGGTAGAGAAACACGGCCATTTTTGGTTTTAGTTCGAAGCATGGAACGGGCTTTATTCTTTACCATTTAGTAATGGTAATTCCATGCTTATAAGCCATTAAATGTAGTCAGCTAGTCGTTAGGACTGCAAAACAACTATTTTTATAGAATTTTTACACGTAGTTTTGTATGCAACGTTGCGTATAAGATGTCGCCCCAATAAAACCCAGTTTGCCGTCACTTCTTCACTTCTTCTCATGCGGCCTGCCAATGTGCCAATGTTTTCGCTATACTGACAACCACCGTCAGCGTTCCACGGGTTTTCCCTCTGAAAGTGGGATTGAGGATGAAGATTTCTTCCCCCCAATTCGCCATCGCATTCCACCTCCGTTGGCCTCTTCCCACAGTTTGGTAGCACAGTTTGGTAGCAAAGTTTGGTAACATAGTTTGGTAACAAGTTTTGGTAGCTTGGAAATGCAACATTTTGGTAGTACCGTTTGGAAAGGTTGCCACCGGTTGGAAACGGGACAGTTTGGCGAGATTGACGTGAAGGATCCCGGTAACGGACAGAAGTCGTAAATCTGGCGGTGACGATCGTTTGGAGGAGGGAAGCGAGAAGCAGGCAACCGTTTTTCCTTTGAATTGTCGTAGAAGGAAGCAAGATACAAAGCGGAGCCGTGATTTGCCGTGAGTACGTACTCGTTTACTCGTTTTGCCACCCAGTATAACAGCTGCGCAGCGCCGAGCGCGCTTGACCAGAAGAGTTTGATTCCTGACGTCACCACTTGTGATTCCAGGGCCGAGTGTATTAATGTTACGAGGGGGTCGCCAACAAGTGAAGTTTGAACGGACTTCAGCCGACAGGACGATGCCAGCAGGGATGACATCACATTGAACGCGGGTCAAGTTTCAAACAAGTCCTCACCGTTGCCGATAACTGCCATTACAAGTTTAAACTCTACAGGTTGAAGAGTTGTGTCAGTGCGTTTGCCTATTGAGATGGGCACGATAATTAAGTGTTTTTTATGGCCTGTTTGTTAAAAAAAAAAATTACCGTATTTGGTAATTGGTGGAAAGTGAAAGTGTAAGTGTTTCTCTCCAAAGAGAGTAAGGCCTACGGAAAAAAAAAAGTCAAGCACGGAGATATGCTGTAAGTATGCCAATTTCATTGCATTTTTTTCTTCCCCAGGTGGGGTTTTTCACTTAAAAGTTTGTCATTTTGTCGTATTACAGTTGCTTTATGCTTTTGATAACATTATTTCTTCTATTCTTATTGCTTTTTTGCTCAATGGGTTTGTTGCAATTACGGATTAGTGCGATTGATTAATGCCATTGATTTGTGTTTATATATATATATTTTGACAGCAGCGTAATATTACTGCTATTATTGAATTGATGTGGGTGAAATTAACGCAGTTCATCATGGCTTATTGTAATTACGGATGTCAGGGATGCTGCTGGTGTGAAAAAATGTGAAAAATGTGAAAATTTGCTAGGCGCAAAAAAAAATATGAAAAATGTGAAAAATACAAGTGTCGGTGTGAAAAAACGCAAAATGCACAAGCAAAGTACAAACAATCAAATTCTCCGCCCTAATTTTGGACCCAGAATTACGTAGCATGTCTGTGATTAGAACAGGAAAAAAAACTTGGTTTACAGGCGGGTCGCTTTGAATTCACGTTTGGTCGCTTTCTTAACATTGTAAGAGAATGTGGCCCGTTTGCCTAGCAACCGTTACGCGCAGCGGTACTATCATGTGCACTGTGTGTGATGGTGATAGGAAGTTTTCTTTTTTAGGGTACAATAATTTCAGATTAAATGGATGTATACAGTAATTCTTGTGTACATATTAATAAGCTCTACACGTGCCTGTTGTAAACTTAACAATCAATGTTGCGTGACCGGCAGCGTTGCCTTAATTTCGCGTGAAGGATTCGTTCTACTAGTGAAACTGAAAGCAGTGTGCCGGAAAAGACTTCTCAGAAGGATGAAAAGGAGTTCCTTCATAGAGGGAGGGCTTTTTTACAAAAAAGCAGTTCTGCAACTGCTGAAGACATTTCCCATTAACTGTAAGCTCTTAAAGGATCTGCAAGTCCTGCACCCTCATATTTTGTGGCACTGCTTCTATAAGTTTGGCCACTTTCTGATAGCAACAGCCCATAAATCACAATTTTATTAGAGAAGCTCTACAAAGTCAAATAAAAATAGGCTATGAAATTGTGAACTGTTGCTTGAGAAAGTGGCCTATTTTTTTCTGATAAATCTACCAAAGAGCTTCTTGTTTAAGTACTTTGAATTTTTTTTATCTTGTCATAAGTATGTTTAATAAAATAGGGTACATGATCAGAATAATTACGTCCTGGCATCCTAAAATAGAAAAAAAAAACTGAAATTACAATGGTTACTGGAAAAGAAAAATTTTTATTCAAGAATTGTGAAACTGGTGAGACATGAAAACGTTGAAATTGTGCTACAAAAATGAAAGGTAGGTAGGTGAAAAATATGAAAAAATGAATACCAGGTATATGAAAAATATGAAAAATGAAAAGTAGGCATGCGAAAAATGTGAAAAAAATGAAAAGTCGGAATGTGAAAAAACGTGAAAAACCAAGGTACCCCCGGCAGCATCCCTGGGATGTTGCTTTGAATGGAGCTGAGCATTTACGATTGGGCATGCGTAATGTGAAAGCTTACGGGTTATCTCTGGTGGACGAGGGTCAGTTTGATGTTGAGGTTCCTCGAAATGTGTACCGCTTTGACAGCTGCTCGACATCGTCCATTCTGAATGAACTTCATTGTAAACCTGACCTTTCGTCTTTGCGACGTGTTAATGTTGAATTGGCCGCCGATGGCGTATCTACAGTTGGGTATTCCATGGGAAAGGTTGAAATACGGGGTGTCAGGTATAATAATTCATTGTATAGAAATAGGGTAGTGCTACACGATGTTATTTATGTACCTAATGCAAAAACGAACTTAATTTCGATGGGGTCGTTACTGAAGTCGGGCTGCAATTGTAACATTCGTACAAAAGGTGTCTGTGTTCGTGAAAAAGCCTCGCCCCACAAATTGGTTTTGTTCTTTGCAGAGCGGAACAATCTTTTTGCGACTAGAGCACACCTACTAACAAAAATACCTAAGCATATGAATTGTAAGTTGAACCTACGTAGGCGTGATGATAAACGCTTACATTATGAACACGTGGTTGGTGGTGAACGTAATAAATTATGTCCAATATGTGTAAACCCAGACAGTATTTTAGAAATGAATAAGGAAATTAATTCTTGTCTAGTTTTCCCTTGTGACCCTTCCTTCGATTTCGACTCGGAGCCTAAACTGATTGCTAGTGAGGTAAACAAAGGGGAAAATGATGATTTAGAGGCTGAATGGGTTGAAGATAACTTACTGGTTTGGGAAACTATATCAGGTTTAACTGAGGGCTCCTCGCGGGGGGAGACTCCTAGTAGTTTTCGGTAGGCAATGAAGAGCTCGGAATGGGAAAACTGGAAATTAGCAATGTCGAACGAGTTGAAAATGTTAGATAAACTGGGGGGTATGGCATTTTGTCCCGAGGCCAATTGGCAAAAGGTTGATCAGGTCAAAATGGGTGTATGCAAAAAAATTCAATACTGATGGGACGCTTCAGAAATATAAAGCTCGGTTGGTGGCTTGCGGATGCAATCAGCGGCCGGGCATTGACTATTTCGAAAGTGCAAGTCCGGTCGTGAAATCGTAGTCACTTAAACTGTTGTTGTCTCTTGCGGCTTCCCACAGTTATAGTGTTAGAAGTTACGATGTAGCCAGTGCCTACTTGAGCAGTTTTTTGGACACGGAAAGTTACATGCTTTGTCCACCAGGGTGTCCAAAACCGGAAGGTGATGTGGTTTGTAAACTCGACAAAGCCTTGTACGGACTTCCTTCCTCAGGACGGTGCTGGTATAAACACATGCGTGATTCTTTATTAAAGGTGGGTTTGCAGCGACTGTCAAGCGATCCGTGTGTTTTTTATATGCGTAAGAATGGTATGTTTTTTGCGTTATCTGCCCATGTTGATGATTTTATGACTGTGTCTGATGATGAGCTTGGTGCAGAAGTTATTCATTCAGTTGATAAATATTTTACGGTCACCGAAACTGCTAATAGTTTATACCTAGGTTACCTAATTGAATCAACTGAATTGGGCATATCAATGTCCCAAGTAAGGTACATCGATAAGTTAACTGAAAGCTGTGGATTAACTAATGCCAAAACTGTCAAAACTCCGTGTCTGTTGACACAGAAGATTGATGACTGTGTTGATTCACCACCGGTAGATGTAAAATAATACCAACCAATTATCGCTTCCCTTCAGTATATTGCTCAGGGGACGCGCCCAGACAGGGCCGTAGCGAGAGCGGGGCAAGGGGGGGGGGGCAAGCTGCCCCCCCAACTTTTGCCAAGTCGGCAAAAGTCGGCAAAATTGAATCACGTCTGGGTAAGAGAAATTACACCGCCAAAGTTAGCCTTTCTTGCATATTTTCTCTACAGATTTTTGTGTACAATTTAAAAAATGGAACTAATTATTCCGACAATCCGACTATTATTTAGCATATTAACCGACTATCCGACTAACTGACAGCTGAAGGTGGGGTGACCTTATCTGAGAAAGCATAGTTTGATCTAGCTTAATTCCATCAACTCTCCCTTCGTATTTCGTTTCCTTAAGTTGACCTTGACTGCATATTAAGGCAGAGTGAGAAATCGGGAATTCGTTGATTTTCAATAAAATATTTTCTCCGGCTGAAAGAGGAAATAATTCTGGAAAAATCCCCCCCCCCCGATCAACCTGTTGCGAACTCACTGTCGGCAACCCGACAACAGTCAGTAAGTCACTTCGTTCTCATTTACACGACCGTCAAAATGAGTACGGGCAATCTTGGTACGGGTAGAAAACCAAGAATGCGTATTAAGTTGGAGTGCACTGCATGTAGTTTGACAACGATTACCGTAACAATCATGAAAAGCATTGCCATGGCGGCAGAACGGTCCAAGTCAGACAAACTGATGCTCTGTCAAACCCCTTCGAGTTAGATGGAGCAGAAAAAAGGTGAGGTAGTAAAAAATTTTTTCAACCTTAAACCGTTGGATACAAGTTATAATTTGTCCAAATTATAACCGAATCAGTTAGTTTAGCAGCCAACCGAGCAATTAGGTATTGGATATAAAAAAAAAATACGAGGCTAACACTAACAGCTACCCTAGAATAAAAAAAACTTTTGACCACCAAAAAATCCATAAAACATTTGCTGACTCTAGCTAAAAAAATATTTGAACGTTTTAAGATTGTTTGTTGAATACTGCAAAATAAGGTTTCTCCAATTTGCTCGCGTCGCATACGGAGAACTATCTCAACGATAGGCGTGGTTAAAATACCGAATTTATATTCATAGCTCTGCATTGCTGCTAAAAGAAGCAGCTTTCATGGAATGCCGACTTACAGGAAATTATTCTTGAGTTATATCGTGATATTCGAAAACAGTAAAATTTCTTCTCTGCGTGCTGTTAAGTTGAAAATGGTCGTAATAATATAAAGGTTGGAATGAACAAAAAAGACTGATTGGTAATAGACTACAGAAAAAAAACAAGGTCCTATCACTACCTTTTCATACTTAAAAAACTAGCAGTAGGTCATATATTATGCAGGATCCAGCGGTCTTCTAAAGACACCGTTAGGTCCAACCCCCCCCCCCCTACACACACAAGAGAAAGAAACAGCTAAAAAAAATTTGCAGAAATAGAAGAAAAAAAGTAATTCACTAAAAGAACTAGCCGAAACACATAGAAAAAGCACTGTATTTAGTAGGTAACTTCTTTAATGAAACGAACGTGTGATCGTGTGTTACCTTTTATTGATAAAGGCACCTGCAAGGTGCTTCCTGCCGTGCAAAAATCAGTCCCTCGTTAGTTTAATATTCCTTCATATCACTCCACTTTGCATTTGTGTGTACCTTTCGACTACGCGAACTGGTCAAAGATTTTCTACAGAATGTAGTTTCCTTCAAAGTATTGTTACAGCCAAGCAGGGCTGCGTCGGGCAGATGATCGGGTGCGGTTAACGCTCGCTAAAACCCTTTGGAGCACCTGCCATTTTTCCTATGACCTTCATGAGACTTTACTAGGGCCGAAAATAAGGGATAGTGTAAGTTTATGTGTGTGTTGGGTGAGGGTGGGAGGAGTGGTACCCCTGTTCAAAAGTCTACGCCGCCGTAGGAAAAAAAAAATTATCTTTGAATTTTTGGTAAATCGGACCCCTCTCAGGCCAATATTCTGTATTCGCCCTTAGTCAGGGCATTGAAATTAGTTTTTTTTTTATTTTTAAAAAAGCTTTTTTCCTCCAGTTCATATATTTTCTTTCACTTTTATGGAGCCTAGAAATGTCTAAAACATATTGTTTGAAGCCAAGAAAGGTCTTTGAATATCTAAAAATCCGTCAGCTTCCGGGGCTTCGCCCCGGACCCCACTGGGGGAGCTCACAGCACTCCCCCAGACCCCCTAGCTGGAGTGGGTAAGTCGGCAAATTTAAGCAAATTTTGAAAGAAAAGTCGGTAAATTTTGCCTCTCTGCCCCCCCAACAAAATGCCCTTCGCTACGCCCCTGCGCCCAGACATCTCTTTTGCTGTGTGTACGTTGTCAAGGTTTAACCATTCGCCTAATACTGCTCATCTTGAAGCCGCTAAGCGCATTGTAAAGTACCTGAAATCCACAAGAATTTGGAGACTGGTGTTCCCCTGGAATGGGCGGAGTTCCCTGTTAGGAATGGCTGATGCTTCATGGGGGACCACTAAAGATGGAAAAGGTTTTTCAGGATATTTGGTAACTCTGCTTGGCGGCGTCATAAGTTGGAAATCACAAAAGCAAACAATGGTGTGCTTAAGCAGTATGGAGGCAGAAATGGTTGCTGTGACGGAGTGTATTCGAGCAATACTGTGGACAATTGAAATATGTCAGGAGCTGGGAATTGGCGTTTGTATTAAGCCCGTACCAATTTTAACAGATAGTCAATCTCTGATAGCCCTAGCGAAGAATTTAGACCTGTCAGCAAGGTCAAAGCATTACATTAGGAAATTGTGGTTCTTATGAGATCACATCACCCAGAGTACAGTGAGTCTAGAATACACTCCAACTGGGAATCTAGTCCCCGACCTGTCAACTAAACCTGTGTCTATAAAGCGTTTGCATGACTTTATGGGCCGTTTAGGATTGATTGGGAACACGCCAGTCAGTGTAATACTTGTATGACTTGTTAAACTTGTATGATGTTAACCTTTTGTTTTTACACTCAACTAACACTCAACTAACAACTTGTTAAATAAGACGGCAAGCTATAACCTAAATCTAACACATTGTATTGAGGCATCGTATTTAGTATTGAGGCAGTATGATCGAAACCACCCTCTGCTAGGCAACGTATTGTAATACGATGTACTGGCGAGTTGTAAACATTATAATGGCATGAGGGGGGGGGGTTTGGCTTGGACTTGTGAGACTTGTTGATGTGTGAGACTTGTGAGGATTAAGATTTGTGGAGATATGAGATTGCGAAACCCCAAATCTCACGAGGGGGTTTATGAGGCGGTAAACATGACGCCACAGTAATTATAATGAGTTCTGCATTTTCGCAGCTGATATCCATTGCGTCATTTGTTGATGACGGCTGTTAATCGTTAAGTGACGTAGTGTTGTTAACTTTCGGCTGAGGGCCGATCACTATTGCAGTAATGCACTTATTGTTGGCTGCTTACTGACTATTGTTGTTGTGTTTTTTCCCCGGATACGTCCTAGTTGTGAAAAGGGCGAGTTGTTGTTGACTCTGGGATTTTGGTAGAGAAACACGGCCATTTTTGGTTTTAGTGTGAAGCATGGAACGGGCTTTATTCTTTACCATTTAGTAATGGTAATTCCATGCTTATAAGCCATTAAATGTAGTCAGCTAGTCGTTAGGACTGCAAAACAACTATTTTTATAGAATTTTTACACGTAGTTTTGTATGCAACGTTGCGTATAAGATGTCGCCCCAATAAAACCCAGTTTGCCGTCAGCCCGACTTTTTTCACTTCTTCTCATGCGGCCTGCCAATGTACCAATGTTGTCGCTATACTGACAACCACCGTCAGCGTTCCACGGGTTCTCCCTCTGAAAGTGGGATTGAGGATGAAGATTTCTTCCCCCCCAATTCGCCATCGCATTCCACCTCCGTTGGCCTCTTCCCACACTAAAGACCTTGTGTGAGTGTGAGTGTGTGTCTGTGCAAGAATGAAGTTCATTGGTCAGATAATGTTGTGATGTAGCAGGTGCGGCATAGGTTGGTTGATGGACAAGAAAGTTTTTTTCCGTGCCTGTGGTGCTGTACCTATCGGATCAGAGGCACGCAGAGAACTTCACTGGCAGCAGTTCGTACACCAGCTGTGTCTGGACGGTTGGGTTTGTGTCGTTCCTTGAAATTTTGGAGGGTGACAGGGGTGCGTCGTTTTTACTACTTTTTAGGCCATGCAAAAAAAATTGTTTGGTTTAACGTGGTTGAAAATTGAACCACCAGGCAACCAGGCTTTTTATTTTGTTTTTTATTTTATTTTACTGACCATATTTCTTTGACGTGCACCTAGCTCAAGACTTAAAAGTATAATATGCTGCTAATATGTTATTTATGTCATCTATTATTAAAAATGTTAGTTTTTGCCAAACAACTTCTTAGTGGTTTGAGCTAAAGGCTTGAAATTAGCACCATTGAAAAGCTCATTTCGAGCCGGTTAAAATGGTATATTGGAATGTCAAAAACGGTCAAGATTTGGTGAAAATATGATTTTAGCGGGTGGACCAACGCCTGTAAACCAAACAATTAACTTTGCATGGCCTTACTATTGGTGTTTGTTTTATCTTAAATATGAAGTTGGGTAGCTGCGCAAGCTTGGGTTTTTCGTCTTTTACCGATGACCTCCCAATATTTGCTATTTTAGGTGTTGTTTGAAATTAGTAAAAAGGCAGTTCGTTGGTTTAGCCGAGACTGAGAAATATGGCATGACATGACCGATGGGAGTAAGGATTGGTATGCAACCCTCTCCAATGTCGGTTGCGACTTGCCATTTGGCGATTGGAAATCAATAGTGTGAAATCAATAGACATGTAATGTAGGCCTACTCGCCAAAACGGTGACTAGCCATCGAGAATGCCACTCAAAGAAGAATATCTCGGGAACCGTATAAGTTGGAGGTGAACAGATTGCGCCTTATGCTCAGATTTATAAAGGCTACGTAACAGCTTTTTCTGCAGTAATACTGGGATTGAAGTAAATTGCACAATTTCGAAAATCCATAAATTAGAGAAACCATGCTTCATGCAAAGATGTATTTGGTAGGTGGCGAACAGAAATTGAGAAATGGTGAGTGCGTTCTAAGGTCTACTGGCCAAGTAGTGATTGCTACTGGATTGACATTTAAGAGGGTTGTTGTGTGGTACAACGTTTTTAAGGATAAACTGGCAACAGGCATACTGTGCGCAGTGGTACACACTAGGTTGCATGCACGTTGGTGGTAACTTGCCCGGTTGACTTGAGATCGGGAGGAGGTTGAGAATGATAGACTTTTGCCTGGAACGTGTGGGGACTTGGTTTGCTGGTTAAATCCAAGTGTTAAAGGCTCCCTACGGAAAGGAATAGCTATTGGTGTTCTTGGAGGTTATAGTAGCGGTGTTTACGGATGCTTCGGGCTTTTGGCTTCAGAGCTGCCGTGGTTTTGAAGTATGCACGTGTAGTCTGAACTATCGCTATCTGGCTGCTTGAACTTGCCGCTTTCCACCTCATAGTTTCATCACTCTGGTGGTCTGTTTTTGTTATGTTATGTTCATTACCCCATCTTTTTATAATTGGTGTGTAGGGATATCATGTAACAAAATCTTTTTTCTTTTATTTTTAAACTGTTATTGTTATAGAATATAAAATAGAATACTTAAAATTATGCATTCAAACGTGCACCTCTGCTGCTGGGTTGTTCGACCGAAAAGGATGCCAATGTTCACAGACCTTTGGGGTAAAAGATTAAGTAACTGTAAACACAAGAGCAATTTCCTTGGGTTACTAATTCGGAGTGACTTGAATAGTACTCAGGTTTTAGTCCCCTGTTGAAAGGATAAACTTAAATGCGACGGGATTAACAAACGTCACTTAACCCCTTGAACGCTAATGAAACACCATGCTCACTAAACACGTTGTAGAAATGTAGTGAAACACAAGATATCATGGTACGTTCACAGCTTTCAAAGGGTTAAGTTCAAGCCAGACTAGCTGGCATTCTCAACACCGAGACAGGCAATTTGACGTTCAGTGCAAACCTGAATCTTTTTCTTTTAAGCCTCGTATTCTGAAATCCTCTACTGAGAGCGGAGGTACGTTGATCATTTGGTTACTTAAAGACCAAGCTTTCATTTTGTAGAAAAATTTTAAACCATTGTTTTGTAAGTTTAAATGCAGAGATGCAAAACTGGTGAGCAATGCCTTGAAGTAGCTAGGCTTCATTCTATGAGCGCTTAAAAGGCCAAGACCACACTAATCACTGTGCCCTCAGAAAGAAAAGGCGATGCTTGGAGTAAGCGGGGGTCAAAATATACTTTTGACGGACTGACTTTAGTACGTCGGTAGCTTATCCCGTGCATTTGCGTTTGTGATCTGAACGGTGGCTAAAACCTTTGTGATGTTGCAGAATAAACATTGGATGTGATTTAAAAGCAATTTTTTTTTATACTTCCAGGTACGACGCCAAGTTGGAGCATCGTGGACCTTTTCAAAGCTGTATACAGTAAGCCACATTTTTAACTTCTGAAGTGCTCTTATATGAATTTGTGTGCCAATCTATGCCATTTTTTAAATACTATGTACAGTCAGAGGCATTTCCAATGTTACATTCGCTGCCCGACGCTTCCCTGCTTGGCCAAGCTTCCCTGCTCGACAGGTTGTTCTATGTCAACGAAGTAGGAGGGGACAGCTGGAGTGTTGAGTGTTGGCATATTATTTACGTTTGTTGTTCCCCAGGCCCAGCATACAATTTTAAACTGAGGTCTCTTTCCCCAGGCCTATATACTAATTATTGGGGTGCCCTGAAAAGACCTTTATAATCTAATGAATTTTTTTTACTAGTGATAATATGGAGGCTTTCCTTTTTTTAAACTATCACTGAGTAGGAGCGAGAACCCC
>JAHWFP010205843.1:16706-40400 GCA_023313725.1 Lithobius niger | reverse complement strand
GGGGGAACAGCGAGCTTACAAACAACAATCCGTTAGATATTTTTAGATTTTTAACTCCGTCATAAAGTGTTGAGCATGAAGGTGATGGATTTTATCTCCTACCCTGCCTGCCCACGTTTGCCTTAAACAAATTTAAGTTGGAAAGTAAGCTTACAGGTGTTTCTTACAGGTGCTCTTTGGTTCCATTTTATTGATTGCTTTTCCTGAGTAACAGTTTTCCTACATGCAGTCAAACCTATTTCTATAGGTCCGATTTTTGTGTTCTCCTGTTGCTTCCCCTCCCACCCATTACTCCCAGTCGTGCAGTAGTAAACTAAATTAGGGTTGGGCTTGGCTATGTTTAGCAAACGAAAAGTTAGAAAAGGATGGCACAGCTACCAAACAATAATCCCTAAAATAAATTGAAGACTTTTAACTTCTACACAGTGCGTTGAATTTGAAGCTACGGATGTTCCCTTCCATTCCGCTAGTCAAAAAGCTTACAGGGTGCTTAGTTCAGTTTTACTGACCGTTGCTTTCCCTGAGTAACAGTTTTGCTACATGAAGTCAAATTTACTTCCAATGAGAACAAATGGAGAACAATAACAGTAGATGCTGTGGCGATTCTGAAAACATAAATAAACAAGAAAACCGCATGAGCCTGCCCTTGTCAACGGTGGCAATGCAGAGGTGGGGGGGGGGGGGGGGGGGGGGGCGCGCCCCCCCCCCCCAGGGCAAATATACGTTCTTACTACCTGCAAATACTTACCTTCAGTAATTATGCTAAAATGACTATTTTACGCTTTCGCTGCTCATTTTAAAAATAAAAATCTCGATTTTTATGTTTCCCTTTAAACTTCTCTCCACTCCCGCCTGGCGCGCTGCCTCTCCTTTCCAAGGACAGCGCCACTTAGTCTGATCCCTTCATCACTTTTTTGAGCACTCAATCTTGGATGGACGTGCGTCGCTTCGCTCCATTTTTTCTTTTGTGTTGAGTTTTTAATTTGGAACATGCAACGGCCAGCGATCGTGTTGGCGATCGCTTAGGCCATGATTCGGGAATTCTTAAGTCAAAGACTGCAGGGAAACTTCATGGAATCCCTATGTAGTTGTACTGTACAAAAGATCGGTTTGGTTCCATGAGTACCGTTGGTTTTGGTGACCTTCCATGGATTTGCATCCGGAATCCGTTTCGGATTTTATTCACCCAGGTGAAATGGGAGGTCAGCGTTTACGTTCGATAATTTGGTAAGTACTGTTTCGACCTCGTACCGATGACCTTTACGGCCATGCAACGTGTGCGGTCAGAATAGATGTCGCGGTCGGGATTAACATAGAATATTGACCGATGGGGGTTTTCCCGGGCTAGTTCGGACCTTTTTTACATGCGGCTGCGGTTAGGCCTAACACGGATGAGAGCACTGGAAAAATGCTATCTATTCCTGGCCGTAAATCACCCAGTAACGGTTTGGGTCCAGGGAACGAGAAACGGCCTTGTTACTTGCGTTGTCATTAGACACATGTCGGATTAATATTAAAGATTTATTAAGTTATTTCTGTTTGGGCTTCGTTGTTAAATGGCTTAATTTCCTTGTAGGGAATTGTTTGTACTTCACTCTAAGTTTGTGAAAGGCAGGTTGACGCGCGGCATCCCGTCACACTGTCACCGGTTGGTTAAGCCTACATTCTTTAATTTGGTATATTAGACGTTAGTTCTTAGCCCTCCTTGAGATTAGGGATGTTCTAAGTGTAGTTATTAATCCAAAGGTAAACAGGCGTCAGCCTGCTGTCAGCGTAAAACATGTAATGTAGCTGTTCACGACGTTGTCGCCAACAAAGGAACTAAAATGTCGCCAAATATTAGGTAGCTTGTCGCCAGCTGAAGAGCGCTTAAAGTATATTTCCTAGATGTAAAAGAAAAGCTATCTCTTCCCTGCCGTAAATCTCCGAGAAAAGGAGTAGGTCATTGGAAAGAGATCACTAGTAAATAGCTATCTCTTCTCAGCCGTAAATCACCGAGTAATGGTGTAGGTCGTGGGAGGGAGAATGAGATCCGGCGACAGGGCACATAGGAATGCGTCTATGTCACCTGGATGTATGACATGGGTCATGTCGACGGGTTCCGCAGCAAGCACCCTCGAGTCGCCGCCATGACGCCGGGTTCCACAAAAAGTGTCTGTGTCGTGTCGTATCGTGTCGCCAATACAAGTAAGTCGCCATCGTGTCACCTGGATGTATGACATGGGTCATGTCGACGGGTTCCGCAGCAAGCACCCTCGAGTCGCCGCCATGTCGCCGGGTTCCACAAAAAGTGTCTGTGTCGTGGTTGTGTCGTGTCGTATTGTGTCGCCAATACAAGTAAGTCGCCATCGTGTTACCTGTACAGACTTCATGTTGCCAGTGGTACGAGGTTAGAAAAGTTGGGATTTTAGGAAGGATTTTCCCCCCTCCTTTTTTCCTTCGACTGACTTCTCTTCCTTGGGTCCATAGGCTGAGTGGGGGGTGAATATAAGCCCCTTTGGGAATTAGCCGCTATATGCGGTCGCACGGGGCCACACCCCCCCCCCCCTCCCCCTGGAAGGTGTTTATCTTGGCAACATGGAAGACTTGGGACCATGCACTGTGTATGTTAAGCGTTTAGTGGCTTGTGCAGAGGCTTATGGTACAAAACATTGGGATTGTTTACAGGAGGAACTTAGTTGAGTCGTTGTACACGTAGCTAAGTAACCCTCTCCATTCTCGATAGCCGGTGGCGGATCCGTAACAGTTGGCGACATGGATTTAGCCCTATTCGCAAAATCTGCGACTAGCTGTGGGAGATTTAGTATGTGGCAAGTGAACTGCGATCTGAGAGAGCGTGTAAGATCTACTTACCAAGTGGAGGCTACTAGATTGGTATTCATGAGGATAGCCTACGGCAGTCGTCAAGGTTTGTTCAACGCCACGGTTACTCTTACCTTATCCGGCATGTGTCTCGTACACTCTTCAAGCGCGATGCCGGTATTTTGAGAGGGGGAATGTCCCTTTGAGCGTGAATTTTGTTAGGTGGAAGGACTGTGAAAAGAATTAGGGGTGCAGAAAAGGCAAGAACGCTAGAATGTAGTTCGCGGGAAATTTCGGAGGACTGAGGAAATTCTCTGAAAAGTGACTTGCCAACATCGTGAAAGGCAGTGAGAGTTTGAAATGGTGGGATGCCAGTAATTCGAGGGGAGGATTGCCCTTTTGGGCTCGGATTCTGTTAGGCAGAAGGCCTGTTACAAGGTTAGGGCAGGCACTTGAACAGCCACTTTCATGAAAGACTGGATAGCCTACTACGTTTACTCGGGGCCCCGTTTCTTGGTAGAGGATACCCGAATCAAGACTTACGGACGGCGGTGGAACACTGGTTAGAATACCTTCAGGAGTTATGAGGGAAACTGAATTAGAAATTACGAACGGCACGTTTGTTAGACTCTACCAGGTATATTCACCATCACGTTTTATGGTTTGTGTCGTGGCTTAAGTTCCGTTGTGGGAGAGTTGACCAGTACTCGGACGGAGGGACGTCAGGCGGCCACGAGGAGTGTCTGGGATGACATGAAAACTGAGTCTCTCCTAGTCTCGTCGCATGTCTAACGACATTTGAGACTCAGGAACACTTTGAACCAAGGAGTCAAAATGACTCACCTTACCCAGTCTTGTCGCAGGACTAACAACAATGAGGGGTGATACGGGAGACGTGGAGAGCTGTCGCCTAGTCTCGTTGCAGGTCTGGCACATGGCGACTAAGGAACGTAAGCGGACAAGGAGTAAAAATGCCTCTTATCTCCCAGTCTCGTCGCATGCCTAGCGCCGTTGGGAGGACTGGGAAAAGAGGAATGAAGACAGGCCGTCTTACCTCTACCTATCCAGTCGCGTATCGAACGACAGCGAGACATGGATCCCAACATGTCTTCTCATCACATTGCTAGTGACATGGGGACATATCATTTAGGAGTACCCTTGGAAAGGTAAGCGGGTTACTGAGACTACCACAGGGATCCGGCTAACACACCCCTGGTGGGTGTGAGCGACAAAGGCAAGTCGTACGCATCACTCATCCAGACGGCACCTGTGAACAGGATAAAAGGATCGGGAAGTGAACCGATGTCGGAACCACGAAGACACGCCTGTTTACTTGAATGTCTCCACCAGTCTCTCGCTTGTCCGGCGACAAGGAGAAGAAGGAAAAGAGAAGAAAAGGAGTCTAGCGTGTCCAAGATGTGTGTTCAGTAACAAGGGGACACGGAGACATGGATAGAACTTACGGCTCATCTATCTGTACTGCCACAGGATTAAGCAGCTTGGGCAGAATGGGAGGCAAGAGACAAGGATACAGAACCTCTTGTCTCGCCGCATGACTTGTCTCGCTGCATGACCTCAAATCTGGTTGTCATTGTAACTATATTGTTAGGACGGCAAACAGGCGCATGGCCTTTGTTAGGAAGCTTCTTACTTCTGGGGACAACCATATTTTAGTTTGGGCTTTTAAAGTTTTTGTCCGCCGTATTTTGGAATATGCTAGTCCCGTGTGGTCACCACATTTCTTGGGGGGACATTGATCGTGTCGAATCGGTCCAGAGACACTTCACCAAATCTCTTCGTGGACTTAAAAAAAAAACGTACCCCAAGAGACTTCTTGCCACAAATTTGGAATCCCTTGAATTGCGCCGCCTTAGGACAGACCTACATTTAACCTTCTCTCTTTTACGTGGTTTGGTGGACTGTGATTCCACAAACGTTTTGAATTTCGCTCGGATGGACGAACACGGGGGCACAAGCTCAAGCTTGTTGTTCAGAGTACCAAATCCGACTGTCGGAAATTTTTTTTCGCTAATCGGGTTGTGAAGCCGTGGAACGACCTTCCTGGCGATCTGGTCTTGGGTGCCCTCCTTAAATGTTTTTAAAACTGAGTTGCGTAAACTTAACCTCAGTGAATATTTTATTAGAGGCTATTAGTTTTTGCTCTTGATTCGACTGTAATTTGGTCAGCATTGTTTGTTTATGTTAGCAAACACAAATGTGTGTTTAAAAGGCATTTAATGCACCTATTTTGTAGTTTACATGAGGGTAACTGAGCTACAAACATGCCCATAAGCATTAAGACAGGAACAGGAAGTACAAGATACTAGATAAGTAAGATGTTGTGTTGTTTGCCACAAACATCACTATGGTGGCGCCCCCAACACAATGGGGCACCAAAAAGGCAAAGTGCGTTATTTCAGCTAACACCCCTTCTCGCACTTTGCACTATGTATATGCAAAATTTAATTGGCTTACGGCTACATCTAAACTACTCTTAGATAAAGGTTTTGTGAAACAATCTGCAGTCATATTGTTAGTTGGACAATATTTAAACACTACAACTTCAGTTTCACGCAAGTCACGCAATATTTCACATCAATGTGCTTCGTTCTGGCACTGCAACTGTCCGACTCAATCATACGAATGCAGCCTTGATTGTCTTCAAACATTGCTGTTGGACCAGCTTGCGCTAACCCAAGGTCGGTAAGCAATTGCCGAAGCCACAACAATTCCTGACATGCATGTGCTGCCGCTACATACTCCGCTTCAGTTGAGGATAATGCCACAATTGTCTGTTTTTTGCTAGACCATGACACTGTCCCTCCTCCAAACTGAAACACATGACCACTGGTGGACTTTCGGTCACTAATCTCGCCAGCCCAGTCAGCATCTACGAAACCTACCAACACAGGCTTGTCTACAGCTGGGAGATGTAGCTTTAGGTCTTTCGTCTTGCCAAGGTAACGCATCACTCGCTTTACCGTATTCCAATCACATACTCTTGGTGCACTTACGCGCCGACATAAGATGCCAACTGCTGTTGCAATATCAGGCCTAGATACAGTGGCCAGATACAAAAGAGAACCTAGTGCTTGTTGATATAACTTATTGCTTGGGCGTGGTTCACTCCATCCTTTTTCCATTGAGCGGAAGTCCGTTTCCATGGGAGTGTAGGTTGGCTTGGCATTGACCAACCCATATTGTTCGAGCATGTGCTCGATTTTTGTTCGTTGATGAAGCAGAAATGATCCATCTTCTTCTCGTTCAATCTGTATACCGAGGTAGTAGCTTACTTCTCCTAAGTCCTTGGTATGGAAGTGTTCATTCAATCCGGTTAGGATGATTTCAAAGAGATCATTAGTCTTCTTACCAGCAACCAGTAAATCATCTACATAAAGTAAAACGTATGTCCATGTTTCATCAGGCTCTTGCCGTGAATACAGTCCTGGATCAGCCTTGCTACGTGCAAATCCTTCCTTGAGGAGTACATCATTTGCCTTTTTGTTCCAGGCCCGAGCGGACTGTTTCAGTCCATATATGCTGTGTTTAAGTCTAAACATTTTATTTTCTTGTCCAGGTGTTTCGAAACCAGGCGGTTGTTCCATGTATATTTCTTCCTTTAAATCACCATAGAGAAATGCTGAGGTAACATCAAAATGCCTCACTTCCAAACCTTTTTGTGCTGCCACACTTAACAGTAATCGTACCATTGTATGCTTTGCTACAGGATCGAATGTTTCATCATAGTCGTCGCCAAAACGTTGAGAGAAACCACGAGCGACAAGTCGTGCTTTGCAAGTATGTTTGTTTGAAGCAGCATCATATTTGGTTTTAAAAACCCACTTACAGGACACTGGTTTCCTTCCGGCTGGTAGTTCGACTAGCTCCCACACTTCACGGTCATTCAATGATGCAATTTCACTCTTTGCTGCTGCCGTCCACTTGTCTTTTTCACGAGACGATAGGTTCTGAACTTCCTCCCATGACACGGGGTCACGAGTGTGATCCGTCTTGACTGTATAAGATAATTTTCTAGCCGGAATGCCTTTATTCTCTCTCTGAGAATGTCTAGGTAAGTCCATGACAGGTTCTTCGTGTGGAGGTGGGTCATCATCAACCTCGATAGGCCCCACCTGAACTTCACAATCTGGTTCGACGATATCAGGAATGGTCACCCCTTCTGACACAGATATCGCTGCATTTGCTGGTATTTCACTGTCAACACCATCTTGCAATGCTGGTTTCAGAACATCCTCATCATGCTTTTCAATGATCTTTACAGATCTTCCCAACCATATTTGGTTTGTATTTGGATTAAGGATTCTGTAGCCCTTCGACGAAGTGTCGTAGCCTATGAGCACTCCCTCAACCGCTTTGTCATCCCACTTACCACGCTTCTCTTTCGGCACAAAAGAGAAAACTTTAGATCCTATTACTTTAATGTGCCCTAGGTCTGGCTTAGTTCCATACCATAACTCGTATGGTGTGGCAGTTAAGTTTTTACTTGGTAATCTGTTTTGAAGATACGTGGCGGTACAAATGGCTTCTCCCCAAAATCGTTCTGGCAGCTTGGCATCAGTGAGAATGCATTTTGCCATTTCAACCAGTGACCTATTTTTTCGCTCAGGGACTCCGTTCTGCTGTGGCGTGTATGGAACTGTGAGCTGGTGTGTGATGCCTTCACATTCGAAGAATGCTTGAAGTTCCTTATTGACATAGTCCTTAGCATTGTCACTCCGGAAAATGGTAGGTTTACGCTTGAACTTGTTCGATACTAGTGCAACATAGTTTTTGATACACTGAGTCACTTCCGACTTTTTTTTCAGCAGATAAATATGCGTGTATTTGGAATAATCGTCAATGAGTGTTAGTGCATAGCGGTTTCTACTCGGGGTCACTGTTGGCATTGGTCCACGTACATCGCTGTGTATCAAATCGCACGGCGCGTTGGATTTTGTCACACTGACTGGAAATGGAATCTGCGACATTTTTCCTTTAATGCAACATTCACAGTCCATGAGGACACCACATTTGCTTATTTGGATACCTGTTGCGAGTCCTTCCACGCAAAGTTTTCTCACTGCATCAGCATTTCGATGACCCATACGTCTGTGCCATGTGTGTAAACACTCCTTGTGTATTGCACTATTTGCTTGGTGACGTTGTTTACCAACCTGGACCTTGTACAAATTTCCATCCATGGTTGCACAAGCAAAAATTTGTTTTCCCTCACTTATAAAACACTTGTCTCCATCAAAGAGCACCTTTAAGTTATTTGATGTCATGCGTCGTACAGACAGCAAGCCGCTGTCTAGTTCTGGAGTATACAGCACCTCCTTGAGAGTAACCACTTCGCTTGTGCCATCCGGCGCAATGCAAGTCAACTGTCCTTCCCCAATTCCTCTTGCCCAAGTGAAAGAATTGTCAGCGAGGAACACTTTTTCTTGAATTTCACGAAATTTAGTGAAGAACGACTTATTATTTGTCATATGGCTGGTTGCACCACTATCTACACACCAATAGTGTTCTGTCAGTGGCTCTCGCGATTTATTTTTTACTGCCTTGAAACAGCGATGAACAACTTGGAAGGAATGATGCTGTTGGCCGCTTCCATTACCATGCCTATCACCATCTTGTGTGGCGCACTTACTTTGCTGCGGAATTTCAGTATCCTTGGAGTCCTGCTTACGCTTGAAGGATCTACAGTCCCTTTTTAAATGTCCCTTCTTTTTACAAAAGAAACATTCACGTGTCTCCCTAGCCCCGGGATGATATGATTTTTTCTGCACTGACTCCTTAACTTTTGACATATGTGCCACACTGGTTGTCTTTAAGGCTACCGTAGAATCACTGTCTACTCCTTGCCCTTTAGTTTCTAACCGGCGATTCCACTCATCCATAAGCTTTCCCCTAACATATTCAATAGTTAGAGCTTCTGGATCTTTCCCATCTAATGTTGTAAGCAAAGTAGCAAAGTAGTGTTGTAGTTGTTGTAGCAAAATGGCAACAAAATCCTCGTCTGGAATGATTTTTCCTAACCCTCGCAACTGTCCCACAATCGACATCATAGTTCCTATGTGTGACTGCATATTGTCCTTGGGCTCCAAACGCATAGCATAGAGTTTTCTCATTAAATATAACTTACTGCAGAGGGTTGGTCTTGCATGGAGTTTTTGTAGCACTAACCACATTTCCTGGGCCGTTTCTAGCTGTGCCAGGTGAACAGGTTGATCATCTTCAACAGTCAAGCAGATTGTAGCAATTGCCTTGTTGTTTAACTTATTCCACTTGGAAATTTCTGCTGCTGCTGTTGGTTTTGGAGCATTTATAGTGTCCCATAGTTCATCCCGCATGAGCAACACTTTCACCTTTAATTTCCACGACTGATAGTTTCCTTCGTTAAGTTTTGTTATTGCATATTTGGCGCTATTTTCCAAGCCTGCCATTTTCTTCTTTTTGACCACGTTTTGACCTTGAAGCAATCCAGCTACAAACACGCACAAAAAGAGTTCTCCTGCAATCCAAACTTACGAATTTCTGTCCTCGCTTAGTCTTAACTGGGCCTATAACCTGTTAGCAAACACAAATGTGTGTTTAAAAGGCATTTAATGCACCTATTTTGTAGTTTACATGAGGGTAACTGAGCTACAAACATGCCCATAAGCATTAAGACAGGAACAGGAAGTACAAGATACTAGATAAGTAAGATGTTGTGTTGCTTGCCACAAACATCACTATGGTGGCGCCCCCAACATAATGGGGCACCAAAAAGGCAAAGTGCGTTATTTCAGCTAACAGTTTATTTGATGAATTTATATAACTAATTATGTTTCTAATTGCATTCGTTTCCTGGGTGCTCTTTACCCTGGAGGATTTAAAACTCTCTAGATACGCCCAGCTCAGACACCCACCTGCGCATGCGCGGGTCAGCGGGCGCAGGCCCTCCATAAATAGTGCCACGGCGTCAGCCAGACATCTCTTTTCCTCCACGCAACTGTCACGGTCGCTTGCTCTGTTACCCACCATCTTGGTTTTCGTTCGTCGTTCGCCGATGTTTGAAGCCCATCGCATCGTTCGTCGTTCTCGTTCGCTGAAGCTCATCGCACCGTGCGTCTCCCCGCTTGCCGTCTGCCGGCCTTACAAAGTTTGTCATCGGTCGTCATTCCCGTTCGCTTCTCGTGAACACCACATCGTTCGTCGGTCTTTGAAGCTCACCGCAAGCTCCAGCGGCCGCTGTGTCAACATCGCTGCCCTGTCCGTTCATTCGTCGTTCTCGTTCGCCGTTCCCGTTCGCTGAACTCGCCGCCGCTGCAGGATGAAGACATCTTGGCCTCCCTGAACTATAAAGGCTCGTCACGGTTGGACGAAGATTTTCATCGTTATCCGCCCCACTCATTATGCAGGTGAAGCATTCACCATTCCCCATTCACCTGCTATACAAGGAAGACTCCCGTTCGTTCTCGTTCGTCGTTTATCATTGACGTTCACCTGCTACATAAGGAGACTACCGCTCATTCTCGTTCGCCACTGCTGTTCACCTTTCGCCCAAGCTGCTTGCATCGTTTCTTCCGTCCACTCGGAATCTGATGCCCGTCACTCATCCCTCGTTGCATCTTGTCCTGTTGTGACTGTCACAAGACCTGCCGCTACATGACGAAGTTTTCCGTTCGTTCCCGTTCGTAAGACCTGTTACTGCATGAAGAGGTCTTCCGTTCGTCGTTCCCATTTGTCGTTCCCATTCGCAAGACCTACCACTACATGAAGAGTTCTTCCGTTCGTCGTTCCCGTTCGCAAGACCCGCCACTACATGAAGAGGTCTTCCTTTCGTCGTTCCCGTTCGCAAGACCCGCCACTACATGAAGACGTCTTCTGTTCGTTGTTCCTGTTCGTCGTTCCCGTTCGCAAGGCCTACCAATAAAAAAAAAGGTCTCCCGTTCGTCGTTCCCATTCATCGTTGCCGTTCGCAAGAACCGCCGCTACATGAACAATTCATCGGTTCGTTCGTTCGTTGTGGTCTTCTATCAAACAACGGATTCTCCCACTTAAGAAGACGTTGTTCGCCGTTCGTGGCATCGTTCGTCACCGTTCACTGCACCGTTCGCCCCACAATCAACACCATCCATGCTGCTGTCTCTGCTGCTGCTTTTGCGACCATTGCTCGTAGCTGTCGTTCGCTTGCTCTATCGCCGCCACCCTGCTTCATCAGCCGGCAGGGAACCTACGTTCGCCGTCCGTTGGTTCGACGTTTTTCCGCCGCCGCTGCCGCCCATTTATGCTGTTGCTGCGTCAACATTGTCACCGGGAGACCGTTGCCCGCTACGCCAAGAGGACTTCCGTTTGTTCTCGCTCGTTGCTCGTTCGCTACTCACCCCTACAAGGTTAAGGTGCGTTCGTTCTTTCTTTTGCAGGTCTTCCCATCACTCACCACTTAACACATCGAGGCCACCGTTGGCTGCACCGTTCGCCTCATAATGGATGCCGTCCATGCAGTCCTCTCCCGGAAGACTTCTCCCTTCTCGGCCTTCCAGCCCATCATGCTCGTCATGTTCTTCGACGTCTTGACTGAACATGACGTCCAGACGTCTTGGTCACAACAGTCAAGCAAGTGATCCGTTCACAGGATCTGTCACTGTTCCTCTTCATCAATTCTCCACTAGCTGCTTACCTGAAGAATCTCTGCTCAGGCCCGACTGTCTTTCAAGCCGTTCGCCGCTCACAGCCCGTTCGTCGCTCACAGCCCTCTCGTCAACATACACCCACTCGCCGTTACAGGCCAACCTGAAGATTTACTGCTGAGACGTCTCTCCTGTCGCTGGTCCGGCCACCGTTCATGCCTTGCCGTCACACCCGTTAGCTCCTGTTGTCTGCCTTTCCTTTCTCGTTCACGTTTGTCATGGGAATCTTTGACGCTCAATCACGTTTCTCTCATCCATCGCTGGCCGATCTTTGAAGCTCATACATTGTTCATCGTTCCTGCTCGTCTTTCA
This sequence comes from Lithobius niger, assembly GCA_023313725.1. Lineage (NCBI taxonomy): Eukaryota > Metazoa > Arthropoda > Chilopoda > Lithobiomorpha > Lithobiidae > Lithobius > Lithobius niger. Next base: position 28,611 of record JAHWFP010205843.1, on the reverse strand, counting down.
CGTTCGTTGAAGCTCACGGCATAAAAAAGGTGGGTAGGCAGAGCGTGGAGTTCCGATCTCACGGTCCGATGACAAAGCCAAAGGGCCGTGGTACCGGAAGTCCCACCTCCGACATTTATTACCCCCTTCTCGCGAGAGGTTCTCCGTGGACCGTTGATGCACTGCGAAGCACTTATGTGTAAAAGAGGAGAATAAACATAATGAGGGTCGGTCCAGATATAATTTATTTCGTTCGTATTTGGGGTTAGGTTTCCGCTCTCTTCTCTCCCAAGGACATCTCGCGCTCCGCTCCCTTAGTACTAATACGTACAAAGCCCAGTGAATAAAGGACGTAACGAATTAAAACGCGTTGACGGACGCTAACATATGTCGCCTCAGGATGAGGGAACGCAACTTGTTAGGCCTCTTGGAGGAATGGGCCATTTTATGTCCAGGACGTAAATCTTATACGGCTAAAGTGCATACGAGACTAGGCAAAGTGGTAAACGATCACTTACGACCTTGCTTGTAAGTTGTCCGATTGGGGTTTTACTCGGTGAGGAGGCAACTCCAGATGTAGGCTTAGTCCCATGTTCCTAAGGGGGAAAATGGCGGACGGCAGCCATTTTTACACAATACATCACAAAACTGGGGAGCAGAGAATTCCCGTGTGTTGACATTTCGGTAGTCAGGGGAGAAAAAAAAGAGCGAGCGAGGGAGAGCGAAAGCGAGAGGGGAGGGCGGAAACAATACATCATGAAAGGGGATTGTTACAGGCAAAGGCAAGTTTGTACTAACAAAGTAGGAAATCAGTGACAATGGGAGGCACAAGTACTGTTTATGTCCAGAGTAGGCTCCGGCCAAAGAAGCAAACAATCGGCAACGCATGCACAAGTGTTTGTTGTAGTTAAGCTGCAACTCTTAATTGTGTACATTTAAAAGACATTTAAATGTCCCACATAGGGGAAAAACAAGTTCCCTACGTAATGCAGAGACGAACAAGCCTTACAAGAGGCAGGGGAGTCAAAATTCCCCTGGTACGCCCCCTCCGGATCTGCATGAAGTAGGGGCACAATGGTGAAGCCTTGAAGCTTCTATGTCCGTTTAAACACCCTTAACTCAACACGGAGTTTAAAGGAAAAACATTAAATCTAGGTTAGAGACAAAAAGCGTGTTAGTACCACTTGGACCAAAGTGAAAGAAAAGTATAAATATTAATATAACATTTTCATGTGTTAGTATTCCCAAAGAGTCATATGTGTTTCTTTACCATGAAAGCACACATAAAATTAAAGACCAATAATTACAAGAATAAACTTACTTGTTCTGTACAATTTCCTCGACTTCTGGAGGTAATCCCTGTAAACGTCTGGACTTCCTTATAGCCCTTGCCATGGTTTCGGCCTGGGCATGCAAGGAGGGTGGCTTGGCTCTCCCAGCTTGTGAAAGGTCGAATGGCGGGTGGGAGGTGTGGTGGTCGGTAGTGGACCCAACAGAGGGGAACCCTCAGGACGTACTACGCTATTTAGACCGCCACTAAGAGTGTCCACCCCACTGAGGGTAGCATCACCAGTGGAGGTAGACGGGCTGCCACTTGGCTCCTCATTGTGGTCTTCACTGGTAGATTCGACGGACATTGCATGTGAGCTATCGTCGACACTAAAGGAACTAATAGGTCGAGATGATAGTGGCTGTGGTCTAAAATACTCCCACCTGTTTACTTCCTCCACAAACCTAATATTGGTATGTACTTCCAATTGCTTGGAGACAGGGTCGTAAGTCTTATAAGCTCTCCTTAACTCGTGGAAGCCTACATAAATCCTTGGTGCTGCAGTGGGTCCGAACTTTTGGGGGCGCACAATCGGATGCAAGAAGACATAGCAGAGGCATCCATACCTGCGTATCTTGGTGGCATCAGGGATAGTGCCACTCCATAGCTGTTGGGGGATAGCTCATCGGGTAGAGCTGCGGTACTTGAATTATTGTGTACGTAACTCGCTTCGAGACAGGCCGTTCCCCCAAAAAATTGGGGGAGACCGGCATCCTCTAGCAATGAACGTGCTATGGTCTTAATAGAAAGAACTGTCCGTTCCGACAAAGCGTTCCCTTGTGGTACTCTTGGGATGGTAGGGCAATGAAGTGTGCCATTCTCCCGGAGAAAGTCTCGGAGGCGGTACGTCTTGTACATGAGTGCACCATCGGTAACTAAACGAGAAAGTACCTGCCCCGTCTCAACCTGGCGATATTTAATCTCAGCTATAAGGGTATCAACGACCTCGGTCTTATCCTTAAGGATGTGAGTAAAGTAACGTCTAGTTCCTCTATCAGTTATAATGAAAAGGACCTTTCCGCCATAGAAAGTGGCGATATCCGACACATTACTCTCATCAGCAGACCATAAATACATGCGGCTCATGAGTGTCTGATCGGGAATGGAGGGATGACTGGATCGTCGGAGCTTTGTCTTCAGACAAATATCGCAGGTAAGGTCAGGCTTCCCAAACAGGGTAGGAACCTTTAAGGTACCCTTGGTTATCATTCGCCTAATCCTTTCATGCGAGATATGTCCCATTCGCCTGTGAAGCATATTTACATCTAATGCCGCACATGACTCACTGGTTGAGGGAGCAATGTCTTGGTCGAAATAATAGGGGCATGAATACTGTCCAACGAATCCCCCTCTAATTCCGGTATTTTGGGAAAATCTGATTGTAACTCGGGTGTCTTAAAAAAAATCCCCCTCTAACCCGTGCACTCTAGGGAGGGTGTCTGTGTTAATAAGACCTTCAGCAATTTGGTTACTTAATCGTAAAGTTTCGTTAACCATTTTACAAGGGACATTGTCAGAGGCAGAGGTACATCGAGAGGTGCACACACACCCACAAATGGTGGTATTTGTTTAGGTTCTTCATGAGGGGATGGGGCCGGCCCCCCTCCAAATTCCACAACTGAGAGTTCAAGACGGGGGTCGGGGACAAATTCTGTGGTTTGGGGTAGAAGTGCCGTTACCTTTTTGGTGTAAAAACTCAAATTGGGGATGCTAAGTCGGATAATTATCACCACTATCATAAGTCCCACTAGACAAGGACTGTGGGTTTTCTAAGGCTAAGGAATTAATCTGAGAAGGACATACAAGTCGGGTCGAAAATTCGGGGAGGGAATTTCGGTTTTGGGAGGCAGAAATTGGGGAAACATCATTGCGGACGTTTGGGGAAGGAAAATTGGGAGGTGTTAGGTTAGATTCGGTTTGGGATAAATCTGGGTATAATTCACTGGTACATGACGGTAATCCTAACTCCACATCTGGGGTGAACATTGCCTTATTTCGTAGGTGTATTTGGCTCTGTGCCTTAGGGTAACCAAAAAGGATATCGCGGCGTCCTTCATTATACGCTTGGGTAACCTCTCTTTGTACACTCTCTCCTGTTACATCATAGATAGTATCAATACACAAATTGATGCCAAACAAATGGTGACTACGTTTGCCATACATTACTAGCCTATGCGGTCTTTTGCGTTGTCGCAAATATACACCATTGTGTCTTAAATTGGTGTTAATACCATCATTAATCAAGCGTGAGCCTGACAATAGATTCTTGCTAGCGGTTGGCATCTCTACTACATTTCTAAGGATTACAGGTTGGTTTAAACATTTGCCTCTAGCATCGTAACCCATTACTCTTATATCCCCCACTAAAACACCAATGGCACTAGCACCATCGGCAGCTAGGGCTATTTGTACACGGGGACATAAGGAACGATCAATGTCTTTGTAACAGTGCCGCAGTAAAATTAACGTTGCACAAGAATCATGAAAAAAGGTATAATATTCACTACTTACCCCTTCAGATGGGATTGGGGCTCATTTGCTACGTTACCGTTGGTTGATTTGGCCTGGCAATGTTTCTGAGCTGCTATCGACATTTTACACGCTAACGGGTTGTTACCAAGGTACTGTTTAAGTCCGTAAACCTTATGCTGTTGGGCAAGAAAGGCCGCGTTGTCCTCGTTAGCATCTTCATATTGTTGGCAATCTTGTTGTCGCTGGAAAGCTGGCGTGGTCGGGTTCAGCGTAGATTTCCAAGTTGGCGCTCGGGTCATTCACCACGGGCGTCTTTCGTGGTGGTTTTAACTGGTTGCTAGGGGGTTGTTCTCGGTTGCTAGGGCATTGAGAACCCACGTGTCCCCACCCGTAACAGGAAAAACATCTGGGCCCACGTGGCAGAGCTCGTGGATCAATCTGATCGCAGGAATAAAAAGTGTGCGTCAAACTTTTGCAATGTGAACACGGTCGGGATCTAGCCTGTTGGGGTTTGCGAAGTTGTGAAGGCTGTACTTGGTCTTGGTTTTGTTGGCTGTTGCAGGCTGCCAAAACGTTGGTTCTCCCTTGGCTCAAGTTCGAGTTATAAAAGGTGTGACTCGCAATTGGTTGAGGGTACACTTCTCTCGGCTGGGGCCAGTCAGAAAAGGCGTGTAATTGCTCTTGGGTCACTCCGGGGTAGAAGACGTTCGTATTTGGGATAATAGGGAGTTGGCCTTCAATCGAAGTGTAGGCTAGGCTATCTAGCAATTCCTGTTGGATCAGGTCGAACGTAAGTGCTTCTTTCGCCATCCAAAGGCTGGGTCTTTGTATTCCTCTCAACAACCATGTACACGTTTGAGCTTCAGTGAGTGCATAGCCTGTCTGTACTACCTCGTCCATCAAGGCACGGCCACGTCTGATATATCGGTTCACATCTTCGGTAGGTGACATCTGGACGTGTGTCAATTCAGCAAGGCGATGGAGTTGATTAAATCGGTCGGTACGTGTATAGTCATTCAGTAGTCGGTCCCATATGGTCTTTGCTAAGCGGGTGTTTTGGAATTGGACGTATAATTCGGGAACCATCGTCCGCATTAACATCAAGACGCACTGATTATTTAGCTCCGTCCATGCTTCTATTTCTTGTGGTGTAGCGACGGCCGGGTCTGGAGGGTTGTGTACAAGCACGGCTGGTGTCAACTTATTTTCTATAGCCTGACAATGAAATTGTGCCTTCCAGGTCCTGTAGTTTTCCGGTCCACTTAGTATGACTATACCATTGTATGACAGCTTTGGCCTCAATGCTCTGGGCGCAACAGCTTGTTCATCCGCTGCCCAGTAGTTCCTAGGGTCAGTCATAATGATAGAGTGTCTTGTCTCTGCCAGCAACAATCCGTCTGTTCTGCTGTATAACAGCGAGGCGTCGTCTCTCTTGAATGTGGGTCTTGGGAATTAAGCCTATGCTATTAGTAGTCGTATATCTCGTCTTTACAAGGCCTTCCAGTGGTTCTCTTTCGTGCTACCACGTGAAAAAGGCGGGTAGGCAGAGCGTGGAGTTCCGATCTCACGGTCCGATGACAAATCCAAAGGGCCGTGGTACCGGAAGTCCCACCTCCGACATTTATTACCCCCTTCTCGCGAGAGGTTCTCCGTGGACCGTTGATGCACTGGGAAGCACTCATGTGTAAAAGAGGAGAATAAACATAATGAGGGTCGGTCCAAATATAATTTATTTCACTCGTAATTGGGGTTAGGTTTCCGCTCTCTTCTCTCCCAAGGATATCTCGCGCTCCGCTCCCTTAGTACTAATACGTACAAAGCCCAGTGAATAAAGGACGTAACGAATTAAAACGCGTTGGCGGACGCTAACATATGTCGCCTCTGGACGAGGGAACACAACATGTTAGGCCTCTTGGAGGAATGGGCCATTTTATGTCCAGGACGTAAATCATGTACGGCTAAACTGCATATGAGACTAGGCAAAGTGGTAAACGATCACTTACGACCTTGCTTGTAAGTTGTCCGATCGGGGTTTTACTCGGTGAGGAGGCAACTCCAGATGTAGGCTTAGTCCCATGTTCCTAAGGGGAAAAATGGCGGGCAGCCATTTTTACACAATACATCACAAAACTGGGGAGCAGAGAATTCCCGTGTGTTGACATTTCGGTAGTCAGGGGAGAAAAAAAAAGAGCGAGCGAGGGAGAGCGAAAGCGAGAGGGGAGGGCGGAAACAATACATCATGAAAGGGGATTGTTACAGGCAAAGGCAAGTTTGTACTAACAAAGTAGAAAATCAGTGACAATGGGAGGCACAAGTACTGTTTACGTCCAGAGTAGGCTCCGGCCAAAGAAGCAAACAATCGGCAACGCATGCACAAGTGTTTGTTGTAGTTAAGCTGCAACTCTTAATTGTGTACATTTAAAAGACATTTAAATGTCCCACATAGGGGAAAAACAAGTTCCCTACGTAATGCAGAGACGAACAAGCCTTACAAGGGGCAGGGGAGTCAAAATTCCCCTGGCACGGCATCACTCATTGTTAGCCGGTCCAGCCACTCGTCACCACACGCCGGCTTTTGTTTTGCCGACTTTCATTTTCAACAAGCCTCATTCCCGTAACTAGCCAACTTGACGTTCGTCTTTTTTCCTTGCGCTCCGTGGCACCCTGCTCACCATTCAAGCTCTCTTACGTCCATGCTCCCGTTCGTAGTTTGCTCGTGCATTTTTGGCCTGTCCTGTTCTGCATCCGTCAGTTTTTCACCACTCAGGCCCACCCCCATCTTCGTTCGTGGTGCCGTTCATCGTTCGCTAGCCTGCTACAGCTCAAGCTCATTGCGTTTGTGCACCTTTTACCATTCACAAACGTCTTCCGTTAACCTGGTCAACCTTCAAGTCCCTTACCACCCGCACGCCCGTTCGTCGTTCGCCTACTGCTCATGGAACAGCGGCTCTCGTCCGTTCTCCGAAGTCACATTGCTTTGGGCCCAATTCGGACTCAGATGTGCGTCCGCCTGGAGTAGCCGAATGCTGCTGACACCCCCTCCCCCCTCGACGCTAGCTCGGCATCCTCGACCAATCAACCATCTTCACCGGGACTACAACCACCTGACACTGCCTTCTAAGTTATGGACTCCAAATAACAAATCGGTGCATACGTCAACCCTGAACTCGCACCTTGCTTCTGCCTTGTTCCCTGGAACCACTGCGTGAGACTTTACATGATTACCCCGTACTTCGTTCCATCTCACTTCCCTCACACCACCTTGGCTTGGTTGCTTGGAGGGAAGGTCTCCTTCAAATCGGTGACCCTTTTTCTGAATGTTGACTCACATGTCCTGGAATGAAATCCCACAACATTGCAACGTCTCCATCCCACAAGCTCCCGTCGCAGACGTTCGCCCCGAACCCCATTCTCGTTCACCGACATGTTCATTATCCGTCAACACGCACTCATTGTCACTATAGCTACCGTCACCAATCGAATCATATTGGTCTTTCACGGTGCCCTAGTCCATCACACCACACCACTGTGACCGCTATGGTCTCATGACTTTTCAATCTCATGGGGATATCCGTTCCCATAACAAACTGTCTGCTGCATCACGATGAAGCAGAAATTTCTTCGACTCCCCCAATCACCTGACCCAACTTGACCATGGACAACGTAGGCTAAACTCCTTAGCACTGCCGTGGATTCCCGTTTCCTGTTCACCTTCCACGACCAAGTCTCTTAATATCATTCCGGCCAACTAATGTTTTTAATCACTCGGCCCTATGCCTCACATTCCACTGATTAACTCGCGTTATCGACTTATTATTATTCGACTTATCTAACATTTTTGTTGCCTCATCATACTGTCAATCATGACGAAAGACCTTGTCACCATGACTAACCACACGGCTCCTTAACCAACACCAAATCCTCTTGGATGCCCTCGCCAACTTACAACCAGATCTCTCCAAACCACAACCAGCGGTTCATGATCAATTTGCATCACTCATTGCCACCAACGGTCTCTCACTCAAACATCTGGCAGTATCGAACTTCCACCAAGTCAAACGGGACCTCAACGATTCTCCACTCTGCATTCAACTTCACCTTGATCCTTATCCTCACAACTTCACGCTCATGACAGTGTGCCCGGCATTTCGCTCCTTCACATGCCGCCCTTTAAAGATTTCCTTTGATCCACCCTCATATTAACGTTCACTTCCCGATCTTGCTTCTCCAATCTCAATGACTCTGGGGAACGACATTTCATAGACCCTTCGCCAATTCTGCAACATTACAAGCATCATACAATCACTCAAGCCCTTCTCACGCTTCATCCGTCATCGGAAACTCACAATCTCTCTTCAACCTGTTTAACTGCTCCTAAATCAAGGCACCCATCCACAGCTGATGCACTGTTCCTTGAACACCCTCTCTCTCTTCTGAGCATCTTCATCAATTGATTCTGAATTCACGATGGTCTGCGCTTCTTCACACCTCTATGTGGTTGACTTTCTTAACAAAAACTCAACACCAATGTGCTTAATCTTCAAGAACCTAACTTCCGCAACTAAAAAGCCTCATTGCCATCCCGTTGAACTCTACTGTAATTCAGCTAAATTGTTAAACCATCAACCGAAAACCAAACAAGTCGTGGAATTTGGAAAACTTGCGTGAACTTCCTCACCAACTCGCTTTGGCTATTGAAAGTTCCCTCCCCACTCCGACTGCCTTGCTCAGAAAGTCGGCCGTGACCAGATAATGTTGTGTCTGCAACCAATCAACCACAACTCTGTCACTGGGCACCCAGCTCACACCCTTGGGGGCCCGTCATGATGGTGCCCGCCACCTATATTGAAGAGGTCTGCTGTAAATGCAATTAAATTTACAGGTAATGGATATTTTCCAACCGGCAATTAGAAAGCCCAATTTTACGTGGGGGGAGGTCAAAATTGGTTTCTATTGCCTAAGGAAAATATACACTACCTGTTAATACCCACCCAACCTCCCCTCTCGAGTCACCATCATGGCTGACATATCGTGAGGAAAAGTAGATGACTGGCTGCGCCGTAGCACTATTTATGGAGGGCCTGCACGCGCTGGACCCTCGCATGCGCAGGTGGGTGTCTGAGCTGGGCGTATCTAGAGAGTTTTTAATCCTCCAGGGTAAAGAGCACTCAGGAACTGAATGCAATTCTTTTTATGTACGTTGAGGATATTAGTGGTCAGCTGACCCTTTCCTTGTCACGTTTTGCTTGTTGTGCAATAAATTCAATTCATTCAGTCAAGGTAGCACGACCAATTCATGGGCAAGAGGCCCTGGATTCGAATCCCGCCCCTGGCATTTGCGGGAAGAGAAGGACCTGTGATGCCTCGTGCTCATGTCGATTGTGGCATGTAAAAGGTCCTAGGAATTTCCGATTGGAATTACCTAACAAGATTGTCCCTCTTGCAAACTTGCAGCATGCCTTGTGTTAGGGAATTGGCACATGGAGACGAGATGGCTCGCCTCTTCCAACCCCGTCACAGGTTCTTAAACAGACATTGAGATGTACGGACATAGCGACATACACCCTTCTCGCCCCGTTGCATCGCATGTCAAGCGACAAATGGGATAAAGAATTAAAGGAGACAGGGAAGCTTGCGCCAGGACCAATGTCATATTGTGTCCAGCGACTAGGACGTAAGAGCGAAGAGTGCCCCGTCTATGTGCAACGTCGAGAGGTAATGACCCTCGTCTCGTTGCGTGTCTTATATGATGAATGCGTCTCCTATGTTGACAAGGAGAAAAACGCCTAACCTCGCTCAGTTTCGTAGCATCTGCAGAACTTGCGAGGGGAGAGAACTTGGGTGTTTGGTATGTGGAGGAAAGGACCTTCACATCAACATACTGGATTGGAGAGCGGGTCACTTGGCCATTCAGACGTGGAGAGAAAAACTTTGGGACCATACCATAGGAGTCATGAGCGGCAACGCCACGACGGTAGGCTATGTACGGAAAGGTGGAGGAACGCACTACAGGTCCCTCGTGGCAGTAACTCGAAGCTTTAGAACGGGGCGGCAGTTCATAAGCATTCTGGTTCCCCGCCACATTGCAGGGAACGTCAATGTGGGGGCGGATGAATTCTCCAGGGATGCCAAATCCCATCCACGAATGGATGTTGGATCCGGAGATCTGTGAAGCCTGTTTCGGTTTCGTCGTTGGGGATACCACACTAGATTTTGTTGGCGACACCTTTCAGCGCACAACTACCCTGTTTCACGTCACCATTCCCAGACGAGAAGGCTTGGGCGACGGATGCTCTGTCGATGAGCTGGGAAGAGATGAGTGCATACCTATTCCCACCATTCAAAATCCTTCAAAAGGTAGATAACATGTTACGGAATTCAAAGGGACAGTTCATCCTTATTGCATCATGGTGGCCGACAGCACCTTGGCTCACAGGGATCATGGAACTTCGACGAGAGGACACGATTCCATTACCAATCACTCCTTCACAGGGATACTTTGAACAAGCGAGGGTTCAAGGAAGACGTAGTGCTTATAGTGCTTACGGAAGTCTACGCAGGTAAACTTGAAACCAGATCACGGAAATAGATTGAGGTGGAACGAACGACTGTGACCCTGGCAAACCTAGTATCGTTAGATTAGCATCGTTCTTTACATTACTCTTTTTATCAGAGTCCTGTTCCAGAGTGCCATAAAGGGATAGCGGTCGACTTAATTCGGTACTGACTTGCATAGGAGGCGACTCGACAGTAAACAATTCTGTTTTCGCGAGACTGGTGACAGCATTCATGTACCCTTGTGGAACCTAGATGGAACCTAACGGTGTTGTGGTGACCTTAGCCATGTCAGCACACTAGAATGAGTTGGCAATTCTGACGAGAAGACGGGCATATCCGGTTTGCAATGGATGGGCCCGAAGCTTCAATTACGTCTCCTACACAATTTCGGGCATTTACACTGTAGACTGGGTGTGAAACTCACGCCGGTGTCAATCAAGGCACTAGGGAAACTTGGACATCCCAAGGAAGAGGAGAGCTTGCAATACCCTGTTAACAGCCCTGCGGGTTTATTAGATAAAACCACAAAAAAAAAAAAAAACAGTGCTTCATAAGGATATGGACTGGAACCCCCGACGCCTTTGTCCCTGAACGTGAGCAAAGATCGGGAGGAAAAGTTGCGTTGGGTGCAACGCCATTGAAAAGGGGGAAGTGGGTTTGTGCCGTAGTTAGGAGAGCCTACGAGCACGACCCAAATCAGGTGGACTTGCCAGCTGAGTTGAGGGCACTAGCGCCGTCCTGCCTATACGGTTGTGGAACACCTCTGAACGAAGTTGTATCCTCATGCTCGTGAAACCACCAGCACACATTCATTAGACGTTACCTCCGTGACACTAGTGGGTCGAATGGGAAGACCACTATTAGGAGTCAAGTGGTAGCAGGACAGACGTTCTGAGGAGGTGGAGGAGACGATGAGGAGGTGCCCCTCGACCTACAACACTTGAGTCAGATATTGGCTATTTTGCTTATGTGAATATGTATCTCCTTGGTTCAGTTGGGAATAACCCCACCACCTGAATGACGAATTCAGCATAATTACTGAAGGTAAGTATTTGCAGGTAGTAAGAAACGATAATTTTAACAGGTAAAATTAGTTTTTAGTAGCCTAAAATACTGACCTTCAGTAAGAACCCAATCCGCCTCCCCGCATTCACTGAACCAGAGAGTTCAAAAAAGTGATGATGGGATCAGACTAGGTGGCGCTGTCCTTGGAAAGGAGAGGCAGCGTGCCAGGTGGGAGTGGAGAGAAGTTTAAAGGAAAACATCAAAATCGGGATTTTTATTTTAAAATGAGCAGCGAAAGTGTAAAATAGTGATTTTAGCATAATTACTGAAGGTAAGTATTTTAGGCTAGTAAAAACTAATTTTACATGTTAAAATTATCGTATTACGTGATACATGTGCACAGTAAGCCACCAGAGCTGTAGTAAGCAGTGATTTCATCCTGCAGGCACGGACAAGTTAAGGCAGTAGTAACGCCCGAATAAACTGGCTTGGAGGGGGGCAAGGTCTGGCACCATTTTGACTTGGGTGGGCCACTTAGTAACAATACAATTGCTGTAGACT
>JAHWFP010205843.1:0-16606 GCA_023313725.1 Lithobius niger | reverse complement strand
CCCCCCCCCCCCCCCCCCCCCGTCCAATACTGTGCCTAACTACCAACTTTTAATCAGCCGGGTATTATGCGAACTACTCACAATTCTCCCTTTGTTCTCAATGGAAATAGATTTGACTTCATGTAGCAAAACTGTTACTCAGGGAACACAACGGTCAGTTAAACTGAACTAAGCACCCTGTAAGCTTATTACTTTTTGACTAGCGGAATGGGAGATAACATCCGTCAGCTTCATGTTCAACGCACTATGTAGAAGTTAAAGTAAATAAAAAAAAATACTTTAGGCATTAGTGTTTGGTAGGTGTGCCATCCTCTTCTAACTTTTCGTTTGCTAACCATAGCCCAAGTCCAACACTAACAGCCCAAGTCCAACAGTGATTTACCACTGCACGACTGGGAGTAATGGGGGGGGGGGGGAGCAAAGGTGCAGCACAGACATCGGTCCTACAGAAATGGTTTGACTGCAAGTAGCAAAACTGTTACTCAGGAAAACCAACAATCAGTAAAATGGAACCAAAGAGCGCCTGTAAGAAACCACTGTAAGCCTACTTTCCAACGTAAATTCCTATAAGGCAAACGTGGGCAGGCAGGGTAGGAGATAAAATCCATCATTTACATGCTCAACACTTTATGAAGGAGTTAAAAATCTAAAAATATCGTACGTACTGTTGGAAGCTTGCTGTTCCCCCTCTGACCGTTCGTTTGCTAGCCATACCTCCAACATTATTTCGTTTATCTCTACACAACTGGTTGTAAGGCAGCAGCGGCGGGAAAGGGGGGGGGGGCAAAGGGGAAAATTAACCCGGGATCCACCTGGGAGGGGTTTTTGCTCCTACTGAGTGATGGTTAAAAAAGAGGAAAGCCTCCATATTATCACTAGTAAAAAAAAAAAATCTTTAGATTATGAAGGTCTTTTCAGGGCACCCCAATAATGAGTTTATGGGCCTGGGGAAAGAGACCTCAGTTTAAAACTTTGCGCTGGGCCTGGGGAACAACAAACGTAAATAATATGCCAACACTCAACACTCCAGCTGTCCCCTCCTACTTCGTTGACATAGAACAACCTGGCGAGCAGGGAAGCTTGGCCAAGCAGGGAAGCATCGGGATGATCGGGCAGCGAATGTAACATTGGAAATGCCTCTGACTGTACCATACCTACAAACGTGCATGCAGTACACTATTTACAACGAACAATCAAGAGCGTCAGAACAATGGTTTGTTATATAGAGCACATGCATTATGGAGTGACACTAGCCAAAGTTTCCTAGGCTACTCTAAACGGAGAACACGGGAGTGTGACGACGAAGCTGCCACCACATACAAAACTAGTACCCACTGCTGCCTGCGTTTACTAATGTTGAAGATGAACGCTCGAAGAATAACTTTCATGATCTTGAATTTGTTAAATTAATAGTTTAGTAGCAGCTCAAACCACTGTCGTTAAGAACGCAACGCGAAATCGGATCTGGTCTCGAAACATGATGGATTCATACAAGCTATTTTGCTTTCAGTTAGAAAGTTATCTTGCGTTCATAACTAGCACAATCCCAAAGGATCACAAGTTGTGCAGCTTATTGGAAAATTGGGAATTATTCACAAATCATTAGGGTTCCACCGAGCTTGGGTAAATACTTGGCTCGGTCCCGGTAATACCATTTTTGACTCGTCTTGGACTTGGTAAAAAATTCAACCGACAACAAACGAGAAATAATTATTCGTTGAAAAAATCATTTTAATTTTCATAGTTTCATTTTACTTTTGGAGGAACCTACAACTACTTGCACTATAGGTATTCTTTCAGGTGCACAAAAAATTCTACAGCTGTAACAGTTTTTCAGAACCATTTTTCCTAATTACAGGCAGTAATGAACTAAAATGGAAAATCACCGTTTTGCGAAAACGGGTCCGAAAGTCAGCGTTAGTTAGCTACTTAACATTGTTGTCATCTCATCAGCGATAGTGTGAAGGTTTATAGGCTGCCTTTCTGTTTTAGTTTTGCGTTGGGGTTGCTCTTTTAATTTTTTGTTGTTGAGAAATTTCATGTCTATGTATACCGCCGAAAATCTTACATTACCTGGAATTTTGGCATTCTCCTTCTTTGAATGTTTACTCCTAGAGATTAAAGTTATAGAGCCACCAGTCGCTATATAAACGCTTCCCAGCATGTACAGCATCTTTTCTTCTCAAGGATCTGATCGGCTCGTAGCTCCAGGATCAATGGCGGTAGTGTTACCGCTATTCTTCGTTTCCCTTCTAGATGCCTCGCGCCAATGGTGTGCCGGAGGAGAGTTTGGCCCTGGTTAACACCCCGCTACCTTCGTCCTTCCTACGTGTGGTCCCTTCACCTCCACTCCCGGGGTTTTCTACCCTTTCGGCAGCCTACCAAGACACACTGGCCCGCCACTCTTTGCCTGAATGGTCATTGCAATCTTCACCTGAACATCCTTCGGAACCTGATGGGTGATGGCGCTACTCTTCCGACTACGGCCACATCACCCATTCCTTGCGGTCAGGGGGCGGGTTCCACTCCTGACCTTCTGACCCTCCAAAGTGAGCTGTTTAGGGTAAAAGAGACATATACTCGCCTCAAACTTCAGGTGAAAAAACAAAAGACTGCCAAAAAGTGAAGGACAAGTCATCCTTCGGCTACACCATTGGTAACACTAAAAACATTGTTAATAGAACTACTGTGAAATCAAATTCAACTGTCAAATGGCTCATTTCCTCCATGATCGCTTAATTTCACAAAGAAGACACTCTCACAGTCTTGCTAATTTTCAACAGTACCCCTACTGTCTTCATCAGGCCCTCCAAAGTTCAATTCAGGTCTCTGGTTACATCCTTGCTTGTTGTCAGTTGCTTGGATTTGAATTTGACAGTTATCACAGCCTCCAGTATTTGCAAGGCATGGCCTACATTGTAGCCTCCCATACTTGCAAGGCATAGGGCCAGTCTGGTCTCTGTGATTGGCCCAGATTGGCCCTATGCCTAGACATTGTTCGTAAACCAAAACTTCCTTGACCCTTTCTAAAGAGGTTTAGCCAGCCCTTTTGTTCTGAATCGAAAGACGCCTGACACGTTCCTAACCCGGTTCGCCAACCCTCTCCCTCTGAAACCCTGCTTTTTTGGGCAAGGAACCCCGACCGAGGACTAGGCCGAATCCCACAACGCAGCTCAACTTCAGCACAACGCTAGTCTCCCAGCCCTAAGCGGCGACCCAATCCTATCAATGACATTCACCCGTCAACCATCCCGGTAGGAGGTCGCTTGCACCATTTCCTACCAACCTGGCAAAGGCTGACTTCCGATGCTTTCATACTTTAAATAGTTTACAATGGCTACGTACCAATCTTCACCACAACTCTGCCACTTGTCTTCCCACCCCCATGGTCGTCGCCCCTGCAATCTGCGACAACTCTCAGAATAAATACATACTCTTCTTCTCAAAGAAGCTATACAAGAAAGCCCCAAAGAAAAATGCTGGCGACAGACTGATATTCAACCTTCGCCCCTCATGAAGCATATACGGAACTCCCATTTCAAAATGGAAACCCTCGAATTTATCCGTCACTTCCTTCACAAAGGTGACTGGACAGTCTCCATCGACTTAGATGCATATCTTCATGTCCCCCTCCATGTGTCAGTTCGACACCTATTCCGTTTCATCTACAACAATAAAGTTTACTAGTTCCTATGCCTACTTTTCGGCCTCAACTCTGCACCACACATTTTCACGGCAATACTAAGAGCAGTCTTGATTTTCCTCCACCAGCACTAAATATCAGCCAGTGCTAACCTCAATAACTGGTTACTTCCTCACGACGCGCTCCTACAAAACCTTCACTTCGCCATTTACTTTCTTCAGGACCTAGGTTTCGGCATGAACAAGTCCCGTTTCAATCCTTCACAAACCTTCGTTTTCCTTGGTGTGTCCTTCAATCTAGCTACAACAACCAAATGGCCTCCGTCGAACGAATCACCGATGTCACAACCTAAATCAGAAACTGCCGTCTTACACGATTCAAGATCTCAACTCGGTCATCGGCAAACTAGACTCCCAGGCATCCCTCATTCCACACGGGAAGTGGATGGTTCGACCACTCCATCACTTCCGCATCGACGAGTGGAGAACCTCCCCTCCGTCGTCTCAACAATACAGGTTCAAAGAATTTCCCCGTCGCAACACTGTTTTGGTGGGCAGACATTCTCACCCCGTCCCAAGTAGTACCCCTTCACGAACCTATACCGGATCTGCACCTCATCACAGATGTTTTTCTCCAGGGATAGGGGCCCATATCTCTGATCACCAGGTCTCCGGAACATGGCCACCTTCCGAAAATAAACACATAAATATACTCAAACTTCGCGCTGTTCTTCTCACACTTCTGCACTTTCTAACTGTTGGTGCAGGAAAGATAGTTCAGGTCCATATAGACAACACTACCGCCATTGCCTACCCCTGGAACGGCAGGGGAACAAGGTCTCTCAGCCTCCACAACTTAATATCGGATGTTTTCTGGTTCTGCATTATGACAGAGACAACGCTTCTGCAGGTGCACATTCCCGGGAATCGCAATGTCATTGCCGATCTCCTATCCCGAACTCTGCCCCATTAGGCGAATGGCCCCTCAAGAAATTGGCGCTAATGACCAAGTTGTCGACGCGCCATTAAGCCTCAATCCCCCCCCCCCCCTCAAGAAATCAATCTGCGAATTTCTATTCAACATCTGGGGAAGGCCCATGCTTGACCTCTGCCACGAAATACAATGCCAGACTTCGCCACTTCATCAGTCCAGTTCCAGACAATCAATCCTGGGTGGTAGATGAACTGACTTTTCCGTTGAAAATCTAATTTGCCAACCTTTTCCTGCCCTTCAAACTACTTCCCCTTGCCCTGCGGAAGATAGCCCGATCTCCCAGCCTCTTCCTTCTGATTACACCAAATTCGCCAGCCGCTAGCTGGTTCCCTCTTGTACTGGAACTGCTGGTCAACCTGCCTCCTGGTCAACCTGCCTCCTGGTCAACCTGCCTCCTGGTCAACCTGCCTCTACGTATCTCCGACATTCACGACCTCCTTTCTCAACAACCAGCAACGAAGTTCCACCTCCGGCTTCGATCGTTTCAACTACACGGGTAGCTACTTTCATCAGGCTACTCAACTACGGCATGCGTTTGTACTGAACAGGCCTCCCTCATCGCTAACAAAGCAGTCTGATCCTCAACTAACCACATTCACGACAGCCACTGGCTCGTTGGTTTCACTGGTGTAACTCATGGCAGATTGATCCAGTCCGTCCATCTCTACCACAATTTTTAAACTACTTTTCTGACCTTTTCAAAGGGGGCTTGAAAGGTTCAATGATCCTGGTCTAACGTTCAGCCCTTGACACGGTTTTCAGGGCTGCTAATAGCTACCACCTTTTTAACAACTTTCGCATCTCTGCTCTCATAAAGTCCTTCGAACTTGAACGCCCAGTAACTCGACGACAATTTCCAGATTGGAACTTATCCATTGTTTTAAATCACTTGATGACTGCTCCTTACGAACCCCATCAATCTGCTACAGCAATTTTCTAACACGTAAGAAAGCCTACGTTCCTTCCATCCTTGGCGACAGGCATTCGTTGTAGCGAGATGTAGGCTCTGTCATCTGCCCCGGCCGACTGCTTTTTCCTTAGCGACTTGAAAGGGGTTACGCCGACTCCTCGATCTTCATTTCGAACCAAAACTTGAGACATTCTCAACCTGGAAGGATCAACTACTGCAGGTCTTACTAGACGCTACACCTCCGCAGGTACAACGGTGCTGAGAACGTGACTAGGAGAGGGAGGTTGGTGAACACGTACGCTGATGAGTTTCGGCTGGAATTGGGTGCGTGCAGACCTACTTTGAGTGAGTTGTTTGGTATCCCGCTGCAGGATTTGCTTGGGCAGACACAACAGGAAGCATCGACAGTGAAGCATGCGACACCTGTGATGCGGCGGGTTAATTTTACACAGATGTGTGTTCCCCCGCAAGAGGAGCAGCAGGTGGGGCCGACCGAGGGGACGTGGTTTCGAGTGGTAGGTTGGTTGCGCCGGAGTTTGGGGGGCCCCTTGTTGCCAGGGTAGCGGGGGCCAGAGTTTTTCGTTCAGTTCAGGCTCCAGTTTTGTTGCGGGAGCCCGGGTTTCTGGGGCAAGTGGGTGTTGTGCTGCAAAGCTAACAAGATTGTGGATCTGGCATCAGCGCCGGTAGTGGTGTGTGTAAATTTCTTCTTGGAACTATTTGGTCAAGATCTCAAGTACAGTACGTTAGTGGGATATGTTGTGGCTATGGCACGATTTCACCGCGGTGAAGGGGAGTTATCGAGTGTGACTGTAGTAAAACGTTTTCTGAAAAGTGTGTATCATTTAAGACCTCCTGTGCCCCGGTATGTGGTGATATGGGAATTAGTCCGGTAGCCGAGATTTTGAAAGGTTGCACCCGTCGAGAAGTTTGCCGTATGTTTGACGCGTAAGTTGACGATGCTGCTGGCCGTTGCTGCAAATAGAGAGCGAGCGAGTTGAGTAGCTTGGCCCTGGAAGGGTGTGACATTGCTAATGACAAAGCGATCTTTGTAATCAGGAAGCACAAGATAGCTAAGGCGGGGCTGCCGGTTTTTTTTGCGACTCCATAAAAACGAAGACAGTAGGTTTGACGCACTGCGATACTTAACAGGCAGACATCCGCCCCACGGAGTCATTGCGAGATCAGTGGAGACTGGACACAGAGGTTCAGCCGGGTCGCCCAACTGTCATCATACATCAAGCTGCGTCGGCCGGTGGAAGCACAGTCGGGGGCCCGGTGGTTATGTGAGACGTTTAGGGTATCTGACATTGACATACAGCAGTTCAGAGGCCATTCGGTGAGGTCAGCAGTGACAGCGACTGCTAGTGGTTGCGGTGCAACGCCATCGCAGATGATGCCAGTGGCGAATTGGGCAACGCCCTCTGTATTTCAGGCTCATTACCAGAAGGAGACTAACTCGAGCCTGGCAGGGCTTTTCCTGCAAAGGATGCAGAGTAAGGGACTCCTGGGATAGTAAGGTAGGGAAAGAGGTGATGATTTGACTCGAAGTTTGTTGTTCTATTTAGTCTTACGAAGGAAGGCTAGAGTAAGTAAAATCTACAGATAACAGCGCTGGTGGACTGCGCCACATCTATTAATCTGTATGGATCCCAATCTAGTTAACACATCGAGGAGGATTTGTAAGGAGAAATGGAGACTACTAGAGCACTTGTTCTCGCAGGAGAATCTTAAGTTCTCAGAGTAGAATCCGACGACACTGTGTTAACTTCATTCCCGCCCGCCTCCCCTGGCGCAGTTGTTCACCAGTTAGGCAAAGGACAGTGGTGGATAGGTGCGTGGAGGCGAGGTGGAAGAGAACCGGAAGTGGCGCAGTTCGACGCAAACTTTGAATAAATTAACTTAAAAATTTATGTAAATGGGGGTGAAAGAGTGCCGTAAGCAAGGGGGCATCCCAATCGAGTTAACTCAGCGTCGTCGGATTCTATTCGGAGAACTTAGATTCTCCTGCAGAAACAAGTTCTTTGGTACAATCTCCATTTCTCCTTTCACAGTACTTACATTTGTCGCTGCCAGCCTCAGCAGCTGCTCAAATAGCCACCGCCAAAATTATATAACCCTAACTAAGAAACACTTGTGACGAGAAAAAAAACAGGAAAAATACACTTTCAAACATAATAGATAACACATTACTACCCTTTGCTGAAGGATCCCCCATAACAAATGGGAGGTAACGGATTTCTAGTTGCCGGCTGAAAATATCACACTACCTGTAAATTTAATTGCATTCAGTTCCTGAGTGCTTGTTACCCTGGAGGATTCAAATCTCTCTCGATACGCCCAGCTGAACCGCCCATTTGCAGCACGCGCAGCACGCGCAGACCCTCCATAAATGGTATTACGGCGCTAGCCAACCATCTCTTTTCCTCCAGCCTCCAGCTGCGACACACCGCCATTGTTACCCTCCCGCTTCGACGTTCGCCGAAAGTCGCCGTTCGCCGAAAGACCCCTCCCTGATGTATGCTTTCATTCTTCTTACGTTCGCACGTATTGGATGTGCACGTTCGCCGAACGTTCTTTCTTCCTCTTATCTGCTGTAATTCGCCATCTGACTTTGCTTTCCTGCCTTGATCTCCTTCCTCATTGACCTCTTGTTCTCTGAACTTACAACCCTTCACGCAAATAAATCACCTGTCGAACTGTTAACGTGGAACTCCCGATCTTTGAAGAATGTAACGTTCGTCGGAAAACCATAGAAGACGATCCCCCATTGACGAACTGGTTTCCCTTCGTAGCGCCTGACGGATGCCCAAGCTCGCCGAACGTCTCTTTCACCTAGCTCGAAGTACAAGCCCACAACCTTTGCCGATTGCGCCCTTCGCCGAAAGCCACCAAGCCTTCGCCGAACACGCTGCCTTCGCTGAACTCACAACCTTCGCCGAACGCCACTAGTCTTTCGCCGAAAGACACTAGCCTTCGCCGAACACACGATCTTCGCCAAAAAACCACCTGCCTTCGCTGAAAGCCACGGGTCTCTCGCCGAATAACAAACCTTCACCGAACTCTCAGCTTTGCCATAGGCCAGACATGTCTTTCGCTGCTCTAACTCAAACTGATGATCGATCCGCCTGAATAACAAGATGAACTCGGGATCCTTTCCTCATGCTCGTCGCTCGCCCCTTCCTGGACCTTCTGGACAACGAGCTGGGTCGACCTTTTCGTTGTTTCCCGCTTCTGGGAATGGAAACATACCCTCACCGAACTCTGGCCCTACCGAACATGCGACCTTTGCCATATCCGAGCGAGCCCTCGCCCAACCGTCGTCGATCACAATCCTCGCCGTATGTACCACCCATGCCGATGCTAACCGGCAAATGTACCTACAAGACCTCCGGCATGATCTTCTTCGCAAGTGTCATGAACGTTGCCCGCAACCCGTATCACAACTGATGAACCTTCGCCGAACGTTTCACCTTCGACACCTTCATGAAAACCTTCAACCCTTCACACGCCGAACACTCACGTGTGCCTCATCCACAATTGAAGCTGATATGTACTGTTGACTATGCCCTTCGCTTTTGTAGTTGCGTGTCTTCCTGTAACAATCAAATGCGACGATCATGTGTTATTGCTTCGCTCAGTTACGTCTGCAACCTTTTAGCTATGTGTAAGCACCGATGGTTTAATTTTCTGTGTTGACTATCACTGAACAACAAGACTGGACGGATAAGGCTACGGACGGAATGACAAATCTTACTGTAGTCTTCCAGCCGCTTCGCTATACTGTAGTGTAAATTACAGTAAGACCAAAATTACAGTAAGACCAAAGTATTTATCTGATTGCCACTTGACCCTTAAATCTTACCATGAATGTCACAATATTAAAACAATATTTAAAGCCACTAACAACACGAAGTTGTTGTTAACTACATATATTATTAGTGGCACTTTCCTCAAGCTCTCGTCAAAGACGGATCACCTCTCTAGCTGCACCAGCCCACCGAAAATGTCCGAAGTTCGTCGAAAAGTCCCCAGACCACATGTTCAACGAACACAAACAAGCAATGAAAACCCTCCCCTGAACCTTCACTGCAAGTTCAAGGGAAGAAAACCTCCACCATTAGTCAAGCCTTCGCCGAACGCTCAACCTTCGCCGAATGCAGCTAGCCTTCACCGAACACAATAGGCCTTTGCCGAACGCACAACCTTTGCCAAACACAACAAGCCTTCGCCGAACGTAAGCAAGCCTTCGCCGAACGCACAACCTTCGCCGAACACAACAGGCCTTCACCGAACGCACATCCCTCACAGAACATCGCCAAATATAGGCAATTCTTAGCCCAACGAAAACAATAATATAACATAATCCACGGCCATACCATGCTGAAAACACCGGTTCTCGTCCGATCACCGAAGTTATGCAGCACCGGGTCCGATTAGTACTTGGATGGGTGACCGCCTGGGAATACCGGGTGCTGTAGACATCAGCACCTCCTTTGTCGAACAAACTGCCCTTGACTCAGTCGCAATGGACTCCTCCGTTCGACCCCTTCAACACCTCCGGCCAGCCCTGTGCCTGAAAACCCCAGCATCGTTGTCTAACCATTGCCCACACGACCATCACGACAACAATTACGTAAACGTCATCTATGAGCGCCCCTTTGAAACTTATCAGTTTTATAATTTCACTGCTTGCCAGCTTGAGGTGCCTCTACTTTACCATGTCCTGGCTTCCAGTAAATGATATGAATCCAACAAGTTTTCCCAACGATATATAGGTTGCCCCTTAATTACTTTGTTCTTGCTCCATTCTCATGTGTTCATCCTTCGATCACTCCACAAGCACGGCCCTTGCCACACTTCATCAACGGAAACCACTTTCAACATGTCACACCCTTGGACAACGAACTCCGTTTGCTCCTCAACTTTTTGTCTCAACTACGGGAGTCCCTCGTCTCAAACGCGACTCTGACATCAGTTGCTACACACACTGCTGCCCGTCTCATTTCTGGCTAAACCAACTCTTCATATAAACCATGTTGGAAGCTATCTGCATTCCCACCACTCGTTTCGTCCAAAATTAATTCCACGCCTCATGTTTCTGCGGTTGAGGTAGGAACCGCACTCTATACCACGAACATCATTCACGGTGACTCGCCTACTAGTTGAATGCATGTCACCTACTCCTGCCCACTCTGGGGCTCATCTCGTCAGTGGCCAACCCACGTCTTGAGGGCTGAACCATCACCACATCATCATTTACGAAGATCCACTCAAAGTTAATCTCACCACCTCGCCTTCCTAGCACACTCCTTTCTAGCTTGTGCTAACTATTAACCACCTCTACGCATCAATCACGATGGTTATCTCCCCTTTTCAACTCTTCCACCTGCCATCCCTTATTACATATGTTGTGGCTGTTTTTCCTTCTCGCCTTGGGGCTTTTCACCTGCCACGATCCTCACCCCATCTCCCGCGCTGGGGTTCCTTGTCGGCCTGGATTGACCCCACCTTTCCCGCACTCCTCCCAGTTCCCTGGTTACCCCTCCGCATCCATGTCACACAAAATCCGTGGTGGAAGATCACCGAAGATCACAGAGGTTGGGACCCAAGAACCGCCCGAAAACCTGATGTCTGCAAATGTGCGGGGATTGTATCTTCCAAGAAACATTATGACCCACACACAGCCTGTCAACACCACCGTCATTGCGACTTCAACAATGACCCCTGTTCGATCTGCCTAACCATATCTCTTTCCGACTGGCCACTAATCCAACTGTATAACAAGAAATCTCTGGCTCGCCCAACTCAAATGAGAAACAAAAAAGCCTGTGAAAGTGCGACGCCATCAACTGAAGTTCCCTCAGCCTCAATTCAACCTATAATGAAACCATCCGCCACTATTCCGGCAACTGTCACTTCCTCATCCTCCTACCCAGACCCTACTCCGGCTACCATTGAAACAAACACTTCAATTCCTGACCCGTCGTCGTTTGGGCTTGATACAAGTCCTTTTCCTGACAACCCCCTTTCAAACTATAGTGACTGTAGTTTCCACTTTAACATAACCGCACAAAAACTCTGTATCAATGAAAAAGAAATGAATCGCCTTCGACAAAACTGCGAGCCCATTGCATCTCACTGCTCTAGCCTTGAAACCAGCTTGCTAATGCCCGGAAGCTGATCGACGCTTATAAGCTGAACATACAAAACTTAACGACCAGCAACACGAAAATGCGACGTAAAATCGAACTTTCTGACGCCAGATTCCGGCGCCTATCCCCCCTACCTATTTCAACTTCTCGCCAACCCATCGTCAAAATTCACAGACCCGCACTACCACGTAAGCCTATTCGTCTCACCACTCGTGGCACCTAAACAACAGAAACTACTTCCAAAATGGAATAAATCGTCGGGAACACCGCAATTCCAGCTGACGCTCACCTTTACAATCCCATCAACCATCCACCCGTTCTTCCCGAACTCGCTCGACGAGAACACCACCAACTTGCACAAGAATGGATCCGTTCAAACCAAGCGATGCCTAAGGAGTCTTATGTCGCCCGCCAAGTTTGGCAATGGGACAACGCCACAACCTTCATTCCTGCTATCCAGGAAATGCGTAGGATGTCCCTTACCCAGACTAGGAAACTTCCATGCCTGGATTGTCGCTCCTCTGCCAAAGGCTACGGCTTCACTTTCACTACAAGACCATAAATCGCAAATTCTCAACTTACCTTCACCAACTTCAGGCCGGAATGATGACTCTCATCGACACCACTTGATGACCCTGCGATTCCTCATTCCTCATCACTCCAATCCACTTGATGTTAATCAACCCTTCTGTCAACCACCCAATGTAAAAAAAAAAAAAATGGACGGAGTTAACCTTCACGACCGACTTTCAGGTAATAATTTTTAAGCTTATTTTACACCCACCCCTTCCTCTCTTTTAAATGGAATCAAACTCTCAAACTGATGTCAATCCGTTGATAACAACCAGTTTCTCCCCCCCCCCCTGCAGTACTTGCCTATCCCAGATCTCTGGGACCCAGCGAACTCCCTTGGGAACCCGCCATGATGGTGCCCGCCACCTATACTGACGAGGTCAACTGTAAATGCAATTAAATTTACAGGTAGTGTGATATTTTCAGCCGGCAACTAGAAAACCCAATTTTACCTGGGGGGAGGTCAAAATTGTTTTCTATTGCCTAAAGAAAATATACACTACCTGTAAATACCCACCCAACTTCCCCTCTAGAGTCACCACATGGCTGACATATCTGGAGGAAAAATAGATGGTTGGCTAACGCCGTAATACCATTTATGGAGGGTCTGCGCGTGCGGGCGCATGCGCAGATGGGCGGTTCAGCTGGGCGTATCGAGAGAGTTTTGAATCCTCCAGGGTAACAAGCACTCAGGAACTGAATGCAATTAAATTTACAAGTAGTGTATATTTTCTTTAGGCAATAGAAAACAATTTTGACCTCCCCCCAGGTAAAATTATGTTTTTTCTCATGCCCGAGTCCCAACAACATAAATCCTTACACCCACAAAACGTTTAGGCCATGCAAAGTTAATTGTTTGTTTACAGGTGCGTGCGGGTGGCTTAAATTATCGCGGGTCAAAATTTGTTATCGCAATCTTTGTCCACCAGCTAAAAATCATATTTTTGCCAAATTTTTTACTGTTTTTGACATTCCAGTACACCGTTTTATCTGGCTCTAAACGAGCTTTTCAATGGTGCTAATTTCAAGCTTTTAGCTCAAACCACTAAGAAGTTATTTGGCAAAAACTAAAATAATTGTAACTACTGTAGTTGTCCCCCGGCATACGCTGGTCTAGCTGATTCCCGCTGATTCAACTCTGTGTAATAGTCAGCATTATTGAAGGAATACTGGTAGTGTTTGTTTCTAATTGTTAGAGCTCATATCCGTTCTCATTGTCGGCAAGAATGAGCCTGCTCTCCCTCTTGCTGATTGTTGATGCTTAGTTTGTTTAATCCTTCCTAACAATGCCTCCATCAAGTCTGCTCCTGAGCTAAGTCTGCTCCTAAGCGAAATATATATATAGATACTAGATGACATAAATAACATTTTGGTAGAATAATATACTTTTTTAGGCTGACAGGAAATTCTTTCAGTCTTGAGCTAGGTAAACATCAAAGAAATGTAGTCAGTTAAATAAAAAAAAAAAAAATAAAATGCCTGGTTGCCTGGTGCTTCAGTTTGCAACCTCGCCCGTAAACCAAACAATTTTTGTTGCGTGGCCTTATTTATCAGAATTATTATGCCCTCCCTGGTTCACTATATTTTCTAGTTAGTTCTCAGAACAATTGGTTAAGCAGACTACATACAGCTTTGGCATTTAGTACAATTCCGGCGATAAAGACTGACACAGCTCAAATTCTGACGATTGTTAGACATTAATCAGCTGTAGTTGTAAACCCATCGTGATGTAATTCTGTAGCTTATTGAGCCAGGCTCCTAGGATTACAGGAGTCTTGAGGGTTCTCAGGCATTTTGTATTATATATGTGTCGGATGGAATGGTTGGTGGGGCCAGAATCAAGGTTGTAAAGAAGAAGTAGAATTCCACTCCCATTCATAGTGGTATTGTTACACAGTATTTACGTGCCAATAAATACCATACTTAAGACACATGATAAGTATCGGCTGATTCTAATTTTGACTTGGTTTTTTGCAGGGTTTTGGTGTTACTTGGCTTCGTACACTTGGCTTAATGACCACGTACTTTATATTAATTGATTCTGGGCGACGCAATTTTGGTGAATATTTTAAACGTCCTCTATTGGGTCCGTTTTTAGCATCTGGATTAGCAGCTACGATGGCGTGGTGGATTGTTTGGCCTTTAGAGTACATGAAGTCGCAAGTTCAAGGAAATTATGGCCGGTAAGAACATTGCTTGTGCGCGCTTCGACACATTGCTTGTGATTTTCATTTGTCGGTAAAGATTAAAGCAACTTTTTCCTTATTGTAGGAATCAGCCACTCTTGCAACGGATGCGCAGTGTTATTAAGGAACGGGGTGGGTATTTTGCCTTGTATCGAGGCATAGGACCAGGTACAGTTAGAAGTTTTTTGGCAAATGGCGTCAGTATGATTGTTATGGCTAATGCTCAGAAGAAAGTTACAGAGTGGGGACTCCGAGATTAGAAGTAGCTACGTTCAAGCTGAAGAATTATTCAAGCGGGTGTTCAGTTTGGTGTGGAAACCATTATGAAGCCCTTTTACCTATTTTTTTTACGCAATCAAGTTATTACTTTGCGAGCTAGCAACAGTGCTGCAATAAGTGTGTACAGGATTTGCATTTTTAAAGTTAATAAATCTTTATTTTCTGTTAGTTGAGTTGTTGTTTATTTAATGCTATGAGAGTTAAAGGCACATAAATCCCTCCGTTCTGGCCGCTTTACTCTGCGTCACCTACGCTAAAATATAGTTCAAACGACCGCAGCACGCATTGCTCTACGACACTAGTCAAACTCATTTCGGGGCCGCTGCAACGTGACACATCGTACGACCAAGTTGCAAACATGAGCGAAGGATTAATTATCCTTCCTCTAGGGCCGCGGCTTGCCAGCGATGTGGCGGGAGTTAAATACCGCTTGGACCGAGCCGTTTAAAATAAGCCTAATAACATTCACGCGCCACTACTGACATCTGCATCGTACCCTTAGACCAGCAAATGAAAGGTAAATCAGTTTATATAAAACTATTTCCGGTAATGTATCGAGTGAAACTGTTAAAATATACCGGAGTGAGTTATGTGCCTTTAAACTAAACCCCAGGCAGTAAAGTCAAGTCTGCATGCCACCCTTCCTTTTAAAAAAGCTAATGAACACTTGTCATTATATATTATAGGCTTTTGTGATGGTTTTGTGCTGTTAACTGTGTTTTGGTTCAGCTGTTCACTACC
The DNA here is from genome assembly GCA_023313725.1 of Lithobius niger. Taxonomy (NCBI): domain Eukaryota; kingdom Metazoa; phylum Arthropoda; class Chilopoda; order Lithobiomorpha; family Lithobiidae; genus Lithobius; species Lithobius niger. The sequence continues at coordinate 1,129 of JAHWFP010205843.1, read as the reverse complement.
GAGTTTGGTGGTATTCCTGAAAGGAGTAATTTTCAGCAAAACTGTGGATCTTCTTTAGCAGGTTTGGAAAACTTGCTGGCCATAGACTCGGTCACTTTGTTGGGTTTGCTCTTTTGGTCTTGCCCCGGTTAGCTCCCTCCAAATGTTGGAATGACGATTGAAATGAGGCTTTTCATCTGAAACGCCATTTATTGGCAGCGACGCAATTGACGCTTGAGTGATTGTATGATGCTTGTAATGTTGCAGAATTGGCGAAGGGTCTATGAAATATCGTTCCCCAGAGTCATTGAGATTGGAGCAGCAAGACCGGGAAGTGAACGTTAATATGAGGGTGGACCAAAGGAAATCTTTAAAGGGTGGCATGTGAAGGGGCGAAATGCCGGGAACACTGTCATGAGCGTGAAGTTGTGAGGATAAGGATCAAGACGAAGTTGAATGCAGAGTGGAGAATCGTTGAGGTCCCGTTTGACTTGGTGGAAGTGCGATACTGCCAGATGTTTGAGTGAGAGACCGTTGGTGGCAATGAGTGATGCAAATTGATCATGAACCGCTGGTTGTGGTTCGGAGAGATCGGGTTGTAAGTTGGCAAGGGCATCCAAGCACATTTGGTGTTGGTTAAGGAGCTGTCTGGTTAGTCATGGTGACAAGGTGTTTCGTCATGATTGACAGTATGATGAGGCAACAAAAATGTTAGATAAGTCGAATTCCCAAAGATTTGGAATGAACGAGAGTTAATAAGTGGAATGTGAGGCGTAGGGCCGAGTGATTAAAAACATTAGTCGGCCGGAATGATATTAAGAGATTTGGTCGTGGAAACAGGAATCCACGGCAGTGCTAAGGAGCTTAGCCTATGTTGTCCATGATCAAGCTGGGTTAGGTGACGGGGGGAATTGAAGAAATTTCAGCTTCATCATGATGCAGCAGGCTGTTGGATATGGGAACGGATATTCTCATGAGATTGAAGAGTCGTGAGACCATAGCGGTCACAGTGGTGTGGTGTGATGGACTAGGGCACCGTGAAAGACCATTATGATTCGATTGGTGACGGTAGCTATTGTAAACCTCGCACTTTCCCCTGATTGTTGGAAAAGTGGCGGGTTTCCAGTGTGTAAGCTAAACAGCTTACACC